>PVKP010010962.1:0-63029 GCA_004027715.1 Plecturocebus donacophilus
AAAATGTAATGGCTTCTCAGGCTCACAGGCTGTGTGCAGGCTCACAGGCTAGTGATAAGGCACTACGATTAATCAGGCCAACGCCAGGTGCAGACACCAGCCTCATTTCAATGGGATTCAAGAACCCACCGCTCAGGGTCACACGGACCCTGAGAAGAAAGCCCCTTGTCTCTAGCTGCTGGCCTTGGCTTCTGAACAATCTGCTTGCTTACTGATATTGGGAGTTTTCACTGTCTCTAACTGATGACCTTGGCTTCTGTACAAACTGCCTGCTTGCAAAGATCCCCCAGTCCCCACCCCCCGGAAAATCCCCAGCCCCCCAAAAGTGTTGTTTAGCATAAAAGCCCAGTTCTCCCTCAACTCGGGGCCAGGGGTTGGAGAGACATGAGTCCTCCGTGGTTGCCGGCAATAAAGACCCTGCAATTCGTCATACTTTTGTCTTGGTGCTGGTCTTCTTATCTCGCTAAAATACAACACAAGAAAAAGAAAATTAAACAACACAAAAGTTTTTATCCACTAAAACATTAGGGTCATATCAACTGCTCCAATATGTATAATACATAATGACTGCCATTGAAATGCAGAGTAAGTGTTTTGAAGTTGTTTGGAGAAAAAGTGGTTTGGAAGAAAAGAAATTCTAATTTTTAAAGCAATTTTTAAAATGTAACTGTTTCAGGTTTTTCTTCTCCTTTATAGTGTTTTTCTTTACACAAAAAGGTTTTGGCTTCATTTTTGCCTTTAAAAAACATAAGGAAAGCTAGTACGAAGGGTTACTGTGTGTGTGGTGGGGTAGGGGTGTGGAAAAGAGACAGAGGTGGCAGGCTCTTAAAGTGAACAGCTGTGGTGTGCCTGAGCTGAAGGTGGCTGCTAATGTTACACTGTATAAAATCTCTGCATGAATTACAGCTGTGATCACCACTCTCCTCTTCCACCTACAGTGTGTACAAAGAGAATTGTTATCATTTGCATATTTGAATTCTACATGCATTTTTATTTATTCGTATCTTCAATTTTTCTTCTTCAATTTACCATATAAAAATAGGCTCCCTTCTCTAGGCTGGGGGTGATAATCCTGGCACAAAATAATATGATGTGTTTATATTTGAGGTTCTAAATATAATTCAGGCCATGCTCATCTATATTGTCTCATTTATCGTTTATTCTTTGTCCTGTAGTTACAATTATGACATGTAGGAGAAAAGCAGATTTTCTGACTCCTAAATACCTCTGGGTTTTTCCTTGCTCACTGAGCAGTTATAAATAAAATACATTTAACTCACTGGGTTGTAGGTTTCCGCTATGCAATTTTCAATTTACAGGTATAAGCTAGTTATCATTAGAGGTTGATAACAAACTGTGCGAGCAGAGTCATTTAGGGAGGAAGTGCTTCTATTTTGGACATCTTTATATTAATTCATAATTTAATAAATATATTTTATAACTTAAGTTTCTCAAGTTAGTTAAAATGACTATGATTATAGTTAGCTTGCCCTTTTCTAACTTCTGGAACTCAAGTATCAACAAGTTTAATTTTACAAAACAAACATGTCTTTGTCTTTTCTCTCATTATTTTCATGTAGCAGCCCCACTGCACGTTTATTAGGAGCACACCTAAGTGCCCTGAACCAACCTTACACAGGTCTTTATAATCAGTCTTCTCAATCCCCTTTGTAAATATTTGGATTAGGTTGTTTCCAACAGAGTGCAAAACATTGCATATCACCGTTGAAGGCCCCAATTTCTTTGGTAAATGATGATATTTTATTACAAAAGTCCAACCTTCAAAGAGAGTTCTGGGAACCTGGAAAATTTGGTGGTATACCTGAGCCAAGTATACAGTCAACCCTTGAACAACTGGAGGGTTAGGGCCACCAACTCCTGTGTTTTCAAATATCCACATACAACTTTTAACTCCCCAAAAACTTAACTACTAATAGCCTACTATGATGGGAGTCTTACAGGTAACATAAGCAATCAATTAACACATATTTTGTATATTACATGTATTATATACTGTGTCCTTAAAATAAGCCAGAGAAAAGAAAATGTTATTAAGAAAACTATAAGGAAGAGAAAATATATTTACTAAGTGAAAGTGGATCATCATAAAGGTCTTCATTCTTGTCATCTTCATGTTGAGTATGCTGAGGAGGAGGAGGAAAAGAAAGGGTTGCTTGGCTGTCTTGGGGTTGGCAAAGGTGGAGAAAAATCCATATATAAGTAAACAGCACAGTTCAAACCCATGTTGGTCAAGGGTCAACTATATAGCTGTATGTTGATTTTGTTCAAGTGAATGTAAGCTACTGGAAGACAAGAATTATATCTTTTTCAATTTCCAATTCACAGCAATGTTCTCCATATGGTAGATACTTAAATTATTAGTTAGTGACCATGTGGTTGGGAGACACATAGGGAAGGTTGGCTAGAAACAAAAATTGGAAGATTCAATTTATTTCCTTATAAAACATATCAGCTAATGGGATCTCAAATTATGTATCATTCCTGGAAGACAATTTCTGGCAATATTCCTCAAAATTTTTTAAATTGTTTATATCCTTTGACCTAAAAATAAATGTTATAAATTCTAAGAAAATTAACAGACAATGACAAAAGTACAAATGTGTAAAAATGTTCAGTTCAGCATTGTTTATAATAATATAAACATTAGAAAAATACTTAAATTCCAATAATAAGGGACTGCTTATAGTGTATACCATCAATGGATTACTGTATACTCAGAAAAAATGATATATTTATGGACATGGAGAGCAATTTAAGTTTTAAGTATTAAAGGTAGATGACTACAAAGCAAGGATTAATTTCCACAGTACATGAGAAAATCAAGGCTTCATATGTAAAAACAGGATTAATTAATTCAATTTATGAAATCTAGCATATCAACAAGCTGAAAAAGAAAAATTACATGACCATATCATAGATGCAGAAAAAGCATTTGCTAAAAATACAACACTGCTCCAGGACAAAACTCTTAGCAAACCAGAAATAGACAGGAACGTCCCAAAGTTGATAAACAGTATCTACAAAAACCCTACAACCCACATTATATTTAATGGAGAGAAACTGGATTTTGTTCCTCCTAATGTCAGGAACAAGTCAAGAATATCCCCTCTCACCTCTTTTACTCAACGTTCTACTTAATGCAGTAACATAAGAAAAAAAAGATATAAAGATTGGGAAGGAAATAAAGCAGTCTTTGTTCACAGAAGATATGACTGTCTATGTAGAAAATTCTAAAGAATCAACAGAAATCGCCTGAACTAAAAGCAATTAAAGCAAAGTTGTGGCATAAAATGCTAATATACAAAAGGCAATTGATTTCTTATATGCCAGCAATTAAAAACTAGAATCTGAAATTAAAACACAACACTTTTTACAATAACACCAAAATAAATAATTTATTAATTAGATATGCATCTAACAAAATATGTACAAGATCTATATAAGAGAAACTACAAAACTTGGATTAAAAAAATCAAGGAAGATCTAAATAAATGAAAAGATACCCCATGTTCATAGACAGAAAGAATCAATATTGTTAAGATGTCAGTTCTTCCCAAAATGATCTATAGATTCCACACAATCTTAATGAAAAGCCCAGCAGGTTATTTTACGAATATTGACAAATTGATTCTAAAGTTTATATAGAAATGCAAAGAACAAAGAACACAGAATAGCCATAACAATACTGAAGAAGAAAAAATTCAGAGGCCCAATACTATCTGACTCAGTATACTACTATATAGGAATATACAGTTAGATATATATACACTAAGAACTCCTATAAAGCTAAAGTACGGTATTGACAAAAAAAATTGCTGATACGACTGTGCATTCTCATGCAAAAATATGAATGTCGACACAGAACTTATACCTATTTCAAAAACTAACTCATATACCTAAATGTAAACACAAACCAATTTCTATAAATTGAAAATTGCTCTAATAAAATAAAGTCTATTAAATTTTTTTGAAAAATTAAGACCTGAATTCAGATGTTTCAAAGGCATGATATCTTAGTGAGATTTATTTCAGCTTTAATGGTGAAATTTTAAATTAAATGACAACCATTTATTTTGAAAGAGAGGAAATTGGAATTTCCAGTGCATATAAATTAACATTTCTTACCATAAACCGCTGGAAAACTAAACAAAATATGCAAAACAACTGCTTTCAAACATTGGACAACAGGCAGAGCAGGTCTCTTGTCCCAGGGAGAAGGGAATAAAAGGAAGTAAATGCTAAAAATACCCTGGTTTTCTGCCTAGGGGAACTTTCTAAACCACAAGGCAAGAAAAAAGGACCCAGGCAAAGTATGACAAGATGGCTGAGTTGAGGAGACTGATCGGAGTTTGAGAAGTCTGAAGCAGCTGGAATTGCAGAGCAAAATCATGGAGATCGGGGAGCCACACAGAAAAAGAACTCCATAAATATGCAAGGGGTTTCCTTTAGTCTGTTGCGGAATTCCAAACTGTATGCATGGAGTAAAACTCCACAAGGCCCGACAAAGATAAACTGAACAATTCCCTCAACTCACAGAGGACTGGGAGACATTTGAGTTCAGATTACTCAAAGCAGAAACTTTACTACCAGAGCATTCTGGGGAGATCCCACAGTGATCCCAATTTAGAAATATGGCTAACTTAATAATTCTCGGCCAGGTGTGGTGGCTCACGCCTGTAATCCCAACACTTTGGGAGGCCTAGGTGGATCACCTGAGGTCAGCAACTCAAGACCAGCCTGGCCAACATGGTGAAACCCCGTCTCTACTAAAAAAAATACAAAAATTAGCTGGGCATGGTGGCAGTCACCTGTAATACCAGCTACTCAGGAGGCTGAGGCAGGAGAATCCCTTGAACCCAGGAGGCGGAGGTTGCAGTGAGCTGAGATCACACAAAACTCCAACTGAAAAGAAAAAATAATAATACTTCTCTATTACAGTTTACTCTAGACCCACCCTAAGTAAGATTTTTTTTAAGTATAAAAAATCAAGCTTATTTGTAAAAAACTTAACTATTGAAATGAAGTTCCACACTCTCTAAAGAAAGACAACAAAATGCATGTATACAACAACTTGATATTCAAAGTATGCAACATTCAATTTAAAAAGACTGGTGTTCTATACCACTGTAGGATGGCTACTGTTAACAATAATATATAATTTGAAAAAGCTAGAAGGATACTAATGAACATTCTCAAGACAAAGAAATGATAAATGTTTGAGATGATAGATATGCTAATGACACTGATTTCATCACTATATATTACATGCATTCTAAATATCACTATGTACCTCCATGAATATGTACAGTTATTATCAATTAATATTTATTAATGTGAACTAATTGTCAATAACTGTACATATTATTTATTGTGAGTAATATTTGTTGTGGGTAGTATTGTTTGTTGTCAATTAATAATTGTACATATTCATAATCAATTAAAAAACAAAAATTTAAAAAAACCTGAAGACAAGATATGCAAAGAAACAGAAAAATGTTTCATGGCCAGGAGGAAAATTAAGTCATTAGAACCAGACCCATAAATGACAATTCAGATGAAATTAACGAAGACATTAAATAGCTATTATAAATATGTTCAAGGATTTATAGGAAAGCATTAACATAATGAGGAGATAAATAAAAAATATATAAAAAGAACTAAGCAGAATTTGTAAAGATGAAAAAAGTCTTGAAAATGTCACAGAATGAGATTTACAGCCGATTATATACTACAGAAGAATAGGTCAGTAAACTTGAATGCATAGCAATAAGAACAGAAAAAAATGGCATAGAGAAAAGAGAGATACAAAACAAACAGCATCAGTGACATGTGGGATAATATTAAGCATTCTAATATGTTTGTAATTTTAGTCCCAGAAGGAGACAGTCAGCAAAATATTTGGAGAAATACCAAGAGAAATCTTTTCAAATTCTTTGAAAAATATAGACCCAGAGATCCAAGAATCTCAAAGAACCCTGAGTAGGAAAAACATCAAAAGACTCACAACAAACCATATCACAATCAAACTGCTGAAATCCAGTGATGAAAAGAAAATCTTAAGGAGAGCCAAAGAAAAAAACATACACTACATAGAAATCAATAAGCTTAAGAATGATCACAGACTTCTCAAAAATAATGTAAGCCAAAATAGAATGGAATCCTGAAAGTGCTAAAAGAAAAATAAAACTTTCAACCTAGAATGAAACATCCAGTGAAATATTCTTGAAAAATGAAGATTAAGACTTTCTCAGGGAAACAAAAGCTGAGACAATGTGTCACCAACAGACAGGCATAAGGAATGTTAAATGAAGTTCTTCGGGCTAAAAGAAAAGTGATATCAGGTGGAAATTCAGATCTATACAAAGGAATTGTGATCCCTAGAAATAGTAAATATTTGGGTAAAGACTAATCTATAGTGGCATTGATTGCTGGGCATAGAGGGAGGAGAGACTACAAATGAGTATAAGAAAACATTTGGGACAATAGATATGTTCATTATCTTGATTGTAGTGAAGGTTCCATAGGTATGTATGTCAAAATCCATAAAATTGTACACTCTATGCAATTTACATTAGTTGTAGCATACAAAGCTGTAACAAAATAAAAATAAGGAGAGATAATTTACTATGGAACATCTGACTTTGAGGAAACATGTTATCATGATCAATAGGAAAAATTCGAACCATTCCTAAAATATACCACCACAACAGTCTCCTGTTGTAACAACCTGGAAACGGCCAAATAGGGGTATTTAAGCATAACATCTGGTCTCCTAGATCTGGAGAAATTATTATGAAGTAAAAATTTCTACTACATGTTGCTAAATTCAACAGTCAATTCTCCATCCTCACCATACATAAGCTTAACTTAGCAGCACTTGACAAGTCAATCATTCCCCTCTCTTGGAAAGGTTATCTTCACTTGGCTTCCATATTTACCTTTACTTCACTGACTTCTTAGCCTCCTTTGTTTTGGTCAATCTAATATCTAAATAGTGGAATGCCCTGGTTCTTGGGCCAGTTCTCTTTATGTAACCCACCTCTTTGGTTGCCTCATCCAGTATTATTGCTTTAAATATTAACAAAATATTGATAATTTCCAATTCATATGTCCAGCCTGGAACTCACCAAGAGGACATATGCAAAGGAATTACTCTACATCTACATTATTCTTTTTAATAGAGACTTCAAACAACATTCCCCCAAATAAAAACCCTGATGTCTCTCCCCTTTCCCAAGTGCTGTACTTAATTTTCCTCATTTTAGTAAATTCCAACTCATTGTTCCAGTTGCTTACAACACACACCTTGCTTTATCCCTTATCTGATATGTCAGGAAATCCCCTTGGCTCTGCTATCAAATACATCCTGTATCTAACAACTCACTACCTTTATAGCACCATCATCTGTCACTCGGATCATTACAATAGCCTCCTAACTAGCTTTCTTCTTTTTGACAATGTCCCTTCAATACATTATTAATACACTGAGCATAAAAATGTACATGATTTATCTTGTATCTTTGTCCTGGTCTGCTATTCCTTCTATTCTTCCATTTTCCCAAAACTCCGTTTCAGTTGCATTGGCCTACTAGCTGTTTTCAGACACATCAAAAACACTCATTTCAGGGGCTTTGCCCTTTCTCCAGGTAGCAGCATTTTTCTTTTCCTTTTTGTTATGTTTTTATTTTTGTTTTTGCTTATCGTCTTTTATCAATTCTCAGTCAAATCTTTTCTGATGTTTCTATTTAAAACTGGAGCCAGATAACAGGAGATTAAAATATCCAATAGGAGGTGGTGAGGAAGGAGATCCCTTCCTCTTAAGCTTCTAAGGCCATTAACCTTTTAGCCATCTACATTGCATTTCAAAAGGAGAAGTTAAAAGTCAGCCAGAGGAGGTCAGTGGAAGTTGTGCCCCGAGCCAGGTTAAGAATTAAACCCCCTACTGCTAACCACAACCCTATCTATAGATCGTGGACATGGTATGGAGGAATTTTCCCCAGAATGTACTCTTCTTGCTCAACTGCTCAGACCCCCACCTAGTCACATCCCCCACGCTCTCAACTGTCTCACATGTGCACCTCTCAGACTGTAAGCCTTCAAGAGGGCCAGGGTTTTCTTTGTCAGAGAGCTCGGTTGTTGAGGCATCTATGCCTGCTGCAGTTTCCAGCTGAATAAAATTACCACTTCCTTCCCTGTTTGATATTTGAGAGGTTTATTTGCATCTGCTCCTGCTTCAGTAGAACTAGATTGCAACTCCCACTGTCGAGCAGGGTGTGGAGACTCACATCATGAACTTTTGCTCCAAGAATTACCACAGAAACATACCAGGAAAGCTGAAAGAATAAAAAGATCCTTTGAAAGAATTGGATCACCACAGCAGGCTCCCTGAGATGCTGAAAAACTGAGTCTGCTTGCTTTCTCAGCAGGGAGGCTGGTGGTATAGGGCAAGTTCTCAGCCCTAGTCATTTAGTCACTGGCTGCCTGGAAATACACTCAGTGCTGTTGGGGGAGCACAGTGGGAGTGACACTGGCCTTTAGGAATGCAGGCTGCAAGGGAGCAGGCTGAGGCTGAGGCCTGTTGCTGCTGGCTTTCCTCCACTTCACTAGAAACCTGTATGGCTCAGCAGAGGCAGCATAATTCCCCTGGAAACATAATTCCATTGGCTTGGGAACCATAACCCCATACCCCACAGCAGCTGCAACAAGCCCCACCCAAAGAGAGGCTGTTATTCCTGCCCCACCTGGTGGTCTTCCTCTACCGCCCCACCTCTGGTTGCTGAAAACAAAGGACATAATCTCTTGGGAGTTCTAAGGCCCTGCCCACTGCCTGAGAAACCTGAATACTTAACCAGGTAACCCTAGGGCAAATTTGCATCTTCCCTATAGTACCACAGCTATTGCACTCTTGAAAGCACCACCTCCTGGCTGAAGGCCAACCAACAAAAAACCAGCACACTAAACAAAATCACAACCAAGGGCCCTCACAGAGTCCACTTTTCACCACTGCTACCTCCACCAGAGCAGGTGCTGGCATCCACAGGTGAAAGACCTGAAGATAAATCAAATCACATGACTCTGCAGACACTCCCCAGTACTAACCTGAAGCTCAGTAGCTCTGCTGGCAGCTAGACCCAGAAGAACAAAAGCAGTTACTGCAGTTTGGCTCTCAGGAAGCCCCACCCTAGGGAAAGGGAGAGAACATCACATCAAGGGAACACCACGTGGAACAAAAGAATCGGAACAGCAGCCCTTGAATCTCAGATCTTCCCTCTGACATAGTCTACCTGAATAAGAAAAAAGCAGAAAAACAATTCTGGTAATATGATAAAACGAGGTTCTTTAACACCCTTGAAAGATAACACCAGCTTACCAGCAATGGATCCAAACCAAGATAAAAATCTCTAAATTGCCAGAAAAATAATTCAGAAGGTCAGTTGTTAAGCTAATTAAGGAGGCACCAGAGAAAGGTGAAGTCCAACTTAAAGAAATCAAAAACATAATACAGGATATGAAAGGAAAAATCTTCAGTGAAATATATAGCATAAATAAAAAACAATCACAACTTTTGGAAACCAAGGACACAGAGAAATGTAAATTGCACAGGAAAGTCTCAACAATAGAATTAAACAAGCAGAAGAAAGAACTTCAGAGCTTGAAGACAAGGCTTTCAAATTAACCTAGTCTGTCAAAGATAATTTTAAAAAATGAACAAAGCCTCCAAGAAATTTGGGACTCTGTTAACAGTTCAAACCTAGCACTAATTGGTGTTCCCAAGGAAAAAGAGAAATCTTCAAGTTTGAAAAATGTATTTAAGGGAATAATTTAATAAAACTTCCCAAGCCTTGCTAAAGATGTATGTATACATCCAAATACAAGAAGCTCAAAGAACACCTGGAAAATTCATGGCAAACAGATCATCACCTAGGCACATAGTCATCAGGTTATTTGAAATCAAGACAAAGGAAAGAATCTTAAGAACTGTGAGGCAAAAGCATCAGGTAACCTATGAAGAAAAACCTATCAGAGAAACAGCAGATTTTTCAGCAGAAACTCTAGAAGCTAGAAGGGAATAGGGTTCTATATTTAGCCTCCTGAAACAAGACAATTATCAGCAAGAATTTTGTACCCAGCAAACTAAGCTTTCTAAATGAAGGAAAGATGCAGTCTTTTCCAACAAACAAATACTGCCAGAATTCACCACTACCAAGCCAGCACTACAAGAACTGCTAAAAGGAGCTCTAAATCTTGAAACAAATCCTAAAAGTACCCCTTAGTAGAAACTCCTTAAAGTATAAACCTCACAGGACCTATATAACAATAACACAATGAAAAAAAAAAAAAAGCTATTCAAGCAATAAACAGCACAATAAATAGAATAGTACCTTGCATGTCAATACTAATATTGAATGTAAATACCCTAAAGGTTCCACTTAAAAGATACAGAATGGCAGAATGGATAAGAATTCATCAACCAAGTTTCTGCTATCTTCAGGAGACTCACCTGACACATAAGGACTCATATAAACTTAAGATACAGGGGTGGAAAAAGATATTCAATGAAAAAGGACACCAAAAGCAAGCAGAAGCAGCTATTCTTCTGTCAAATAAAACAAACTTTAGAGCAACAGCAGTTAAAAAAAGACAAAGAGTGACATTAATAATGATAAAATGACTAGTCCAACAGGAAATGCAACAATCTTAAATATATATACACCTAACACTAGAGCTCCCAAATCTATAAAACGATTACTACTAGACCTAAGAAATGAGATCAACATCAACACCATAAAAGTGAGGGACTTTAATACTCCACCAACAACACTAGACAGGTCAGCAAGATAGAAAGACAACAAAGAAAAAATAGACTTAAACTATACCCTACAACAAACACACTTAAGAGATATTTACAGAACATTCTACCCAACAATTACATAATATATATTCTATTCATGAGCAATGGAACATTCTCCAAGGTAGACCATATGACAGGCCACAAAACAAGTCTCTATAAATGTAAGAAAATCAAAATAGATCAAATACCCTCTGTGACCATAGGGAGTTAATTTCCAATTTCAAATTTCAAAACCATGCAAATACATGGAAATTAAATAACCTGCTGCTGAATGACTGTTGGGTTAACAATGAAATCAAGATGGAAATTAAAAAATTATTTGAACTAAACAGTAATAGTGACACAACCTATCAAAACCTGTGGGATATGGCATAGCAGTGCTAAGAGGAAAGTTCATAGCATTGAGTACCTACATCAAATAGTCTGAAAGAGGACAAACAGACAATCTAAAGTCACACCTCATGGAACTGGAGAAACAAGAATAATCCAAACCCGGAAGAAAACAAATAAGGAAGATGAGAGCAGAACTAAATGAATTGGAAACAAACAAAAAAATACAAAAGATAAATGAAACAAAAAGCTGGTTCTTTTAAAAGATAAATAAAATTGATAGACCATTAGCAAGATTAACCAAGAAAAGAAGAGAGAAAATCCAAATAAGCTCAATTAGAAATGAAACTAGAGATATTACTACTGATACCACAAAAATGCAAAAAATTATTCAAGGATACTGTGAACACCTTTATGCACATAAACTAGAAAACCTAGATGAGACAGAACAATTCCTGGAAAGATACAACCCTCCTAGATTAAACCAGAAAGATATAGAAACTCCAAACAGACCAATAACAAGCAGCAAGATTGAAATGATAATTTTAAAAAATTGCCAGCAAAAAAAGTCCAGGACCAGATGGATACACAGCTGAATGCTATCAGACATTCAAAGAATTGGTACCAATCCTATTGACACTATTCCACAGGATAAAGAAAGAGAGAATCCTCCCTAAGTCAATCTATGAAGCCAGTATCACCCTAATACTAAAACCAGGGAAGAACATAACAAAAAAAGAAAACTACAGACTAATAACCCTGATGAACATAGATGCAAAAATCCTCAACAAAATACTAGCTAATCAAATCCAACAGCATATCAAAAACATAATCCACTATGATCAAGTGGGCTTCATAACAGGGTTGTAGGGATGATTTAACATATGCAAGTCAATAAATGTGATACACCACACAAACAAAATGAAATACAAAAATCACATGATCATCTCAATAGATGTAGAAAAAGCATTTAACAAAATCCAGCATCCCTTTGTGATTAAAACTCTCAGAAAAATCGGCATAGAAGGATATACCTTACAGTAATAAAAGCCATCTATGAGAAACACACAGCCAACATTATACTGAATGGGGAAACATTGAAAGCATTCCCTCTGAGAACTGGAACAAGACAAGGATGCTCACTTTTACATCTTCTGTTTAACATAGTGCTGGAAGTCCTAGCCAGAATAATCAGATAAGAGAAAGAAATATAGGGCATTCAAATCCATAAAGAGGAAGTCAACCTGTTGCTGTTTGTTGACAATATGATAGTATACCTAAAAAACCCTAAAGACTTTTCCAGAAAGCTCCTCGAACTGATAAATGAATTCAGCAAAGTTTCAGGATACAAAATTAATGTACGCAAATTAGTACCTGTGCTATACAACAGTGACCAAGCTGAGAATCAAATCAAGAACTCATCCCCTTTTACAATAGCAGCAAAAAGAAATCATAGCTGACACAAGCAAATGGAAACACATCCCATGCTCATGAATGGGTAGAATCAATATTGTGAAAATGACTATACTGCCAAAAGCAATCCACAAATTCTCTGCAATTCTCATCAAAATACCACCATTATTTTTCAAAGAACTAGAAAAAACAATCCGAAAATTCATATGAAATCAAAAAAAGGGCCTGCATAGCTAAAGCATAACAGCAAAAAGAAGCAAATCTAGAGGCATCTGATTACCTGACTTTAAACTATACTCTAAGGTCATAGTCACCAAAACAGCATAGCATTGGTATAAAAACAGTCCCATAAACCAATGGAACAGAATAGAGAACACAGAAATAAACCCAAATACTTACAGCCAACTGATACTCTACAATGCAAACAAGAACATAAAGTGCGGAAGGGACACCCTCTTCAACAAATGGTGCTAGGATAATTGGCAGGCCACATGTAGAAGAATGAAACTGGATCCTCATCTCTCACCTTATACAAAAATCAACTGAAGATGAATCAAGGACTTAAATATAAGACTTGAAAACATAAAAATTGTACAATATAACATTGGAAAGACTTTTCCAGACATTGGCTTAGGCAAAGACTTCATGACCAGGAACCCAAAAGCAAATGCAACAACAAAAAAGATAAATAGATGGGACTTAATTAAACTAAAAACCTTCTGCATAGCAAAAGAAATAATCAGCAGAGTTAACAGACAATCCATAGAGTGGGAGAAAATGTTTAAAATCTTTAAAATTAGTTCATTTGACAAAAGAAATCATATCCAGAATTCATAAAGAACTCAAACCAGCAAGAAAAAAACACAAAATCCCATAAAAAAGTGGGCTAAAAAACACATAATCCCATAAAAAGGTGATATGAATAGACAATTCTCAAAAGAAGATATATAAATGCCCAACAGGTATATGGAAAAATGCTCAACATCATTATCAGGGAAATGCAAATCAAAACCATAAGATATCACCTTACTTCGGCAAGAATGGCCATAATAGAAGTATAATAGGTGTTGACGTGGATGTGGTGAAAAGGGAGCATTTTTACACTGTTGGTGGGAATGTAAATTAGTACAACTACTATAGAAAACAGTGCGGAGATTCCTTAAAGAACTAAAAATAGATCTACCATTTGATCCAGCAATCCAACTACTAGGTGTCTACCCAGAGGAAAAGAAATCATCATGTGAAAAATGTACTTGCACATGCATGTTTATAGCAGCACAATTTGCAACTGCAAAAATATGGAACCAGCCCAAATGCTCATCAATTAATGAGTGGATAAACAAAATGTGGTGAACATACTATGGAATACTACTCAGTCATTAAAGGGTACAAAATAATGGCATTCACAGAAACCTAGACAGAATTGGAGACCATTTTTCTAAGTGAAATAACTCAGGAATGGAAAACCAAAACCAAACACTGTATGTTCTCACTCATAAGATGAGTGAAAGCTAAGTGGGAGCTAAGCTATGTAGACACTAAGCCATAAGAATGATACAATGGATTTGTATCATTCTTAGATACTAGACCATTTTTCTAAGTGAAGTAACTCAGGAATGGAAAAACAAAACCAAATACCATGTGTTCTCACTCATATGATGAGTGAGAGGTTAGTGGGAGCTAAGCTGTGTAGACACAAAGCCATAAGAATGATGCGATGGACTTGTGGACTCAGGGGAAAGCCTGGAAGCGGGGGAAGGATAAAAGACTGCACACCGGATACAGTGTACACTACTTGGGTGATGGATGGTGATCTCAGAAATCACCACTAAATAACTCACCTATGCAATCAAACATCATCGATTCCCCAAAAACCTATGGAAATAAAAAATAAATTAAAAAAAAAGAAAATTGGAGTCAGACCCTTATCCCTCACAATTCCTAATCCCTTCTCTACTCCCATTTTCATTCTTTCCAAGGTGCTTATTGTCGTCTTACATACTTTTTGATTTATTTATCTTATATTTATCTTTCCTTTCTATAATGTAAACTCACTTATTGCAGATTTTTTCTGTTGTGTTCACTGCTTGGTCTTGAAAAGTGGATCATGGTGTACATTTAATAAATATTTTTTCCAGTAATGCATGAATGAGTGAATGAATGAAGCTGGTGCTAATAACATAGAATGATACTATGTTTTATATCCTTAATAAAATACCATAAATATACATATAATTAGTTTTATGTATTAATTCTCATATTATTGAAAAATGATTTAAAAGAACATTATTTTTCAGGATTTAAGGACCTCACTCGTGTGACTGTTAGGTTTTAAATTCTAAAAACGAAAAGCCGAACTGCCATGTTCAATACTGGCAAGAAAGGCAGAGGTTTCTAATGGAAGCACCATTGGATCTTGAACCACTGGGACCTGAGAGCCTCAATGTAATAAAACAATATGGTTGTTCCTTGTATAGTTGGTTGCCAAAGCTTTTTTTCCTTATTTTGAACCTGGGATATAAAGTAAAACGTGACTCAAAGGATATTTTTTCCATGAGTATATGGCAGACATGCATACATATACAGAAAGCCGACAGACAGATAATAGTCAAGGGAGGTATCTCTGCTTCACAGACTCCATTTTTATATCATAAAATTATATTTATAGACATTCTTCAATTTTATAAAATAAAAACTCTTTACAAACCAAAACATATGTCAATATTACACAGATTGTTTTAATGATTTACATTGTCATAACTATTTGTACATCTTCTCTTCTCACGTACCCTTTGTTTTGTTTATTTTGAAAGTCAAAGAATTAACTAATTTTAGGGGGAAAGGCTGGATTCTTTTTTGACTTTTAAATACAAATGTATACTTTTGTATACAAAGTATATTTTCTTTTATATACCTAAGATATATAAAAGAAATATATATAATTGTATCTGTATATGTATATATATAATTTCTTTTATATATCTTTTTTATTAAGAAAAAAGATATATTTTCTTAATATATCTAAGAGACTTAATGATGATATTTGTATTTGTTGGGGGTGTAATAGGCAAGATAAAATCAGCAATTTTTCTTCTCTTTAGTAGGACGAACTTGGTCAACACTTGTAATATAAACAGGTTGGCTTCAAAGTGCTCTCGTTACCTGAAGATTTTTTTGTTAAAAGAGTAAACTCTTATTTATTTGGCTTTTTAAAAAGCTAATTTTTTCTCCAACTCCAATACATCTGACTTTAACTGCTATCAATAAAAAAAAATGACAAGACGAAGCTCAATCATTTTAGGAGGTCTATTTGCCAAAGATAAGGACACGTGCCTAGGAGACAGGTCTATGTATTTCTCTGAAGATGATTTTGAGGGCTCCAAATTTAAAAAGGAAATAGGCGGATACTGAGAAGTACACAATTTTCATGTAAGGGGGGATACGGAAAAATAGTCATTCATGCCTTTGTCTGGCTCAGGGAATCTGCATTTTCACGTAAGATAACATAGACAAAATGGGGCAGGGGAACAATCAGACACAGATTTGTGTCTGGTGGGCAGGAAGTGACTGCACCTGGAATGATAAACTAGAAATTTACATTGCCATGGGGAAATGTTAACAGAAACCCCTCAGGGTAAAGATCTTGGAGCTCGCTAGGAGTTTCCTTGTGGGCTAATATGGGGGAGGCATGTGGTTTTTCATCTTATAGGCATCTTATTTAGGAAGCAAAAAGGGGGAGGCAGGTTTGCATGACCCAGTTTCCAGCTTAACGTTTTCCTTTGGCTTAATGAGTTTGGGGTCCCAAGATTTAATATCCTTTCACATTGACAATACTTGTAATCAAAATAGTTTCTCTTAAATTAATATACCTACTCTACTTGAATACACTTAGTAGGCTATGTTTTCTTTAAAAAAAAAAAATCTGTTTTCATTGGAACTTAATTTCTCTTTTTTTCTAAGTATAACCCTGGTTATCTCTGTGGATCATTAAGACAATTATACCTAAAAAGAGTAATGTGTAATACTTTTTACCTTCACAAATTCAATTATTTTATTAAAGGCTTCAGGCTTATTTTCCTTACATGTTTTTCTTTTACAAAACAGTTTTTGAGCTAAAGGAGGATTATAAAAATCATACCTCAGCAAATTTGGTAGTAGTAAAATACAATGTTATCAATTTGGTTATAACTAGATTGCAGTGAATTGGTTTTTAAAATCTTACTGGTAAAGTCTAAGTCAAACAAATGTTTACAGTGTTGCATTGAGCATCCAGACAGCAAAGTTTTAGCTCTCTTTTTCCACCAGGCCTGTTGTTAAACCTGGGCTTAAGACCCAATAATCAGGCCTCTTAATGCTGATCAGCTTCCCTGTGTTGGCCCCGACTTTCTTGTTCAAAAATGAGCCTCTTTTGAATCCCCTAGTTCATTGGTGGAGGTGCCAAGATCCCACTCAATTTTTGCAAAGTTTCCCAGAGCCATAGCTTATTCCTGTGTCCTTGGCCCTCTGCTGGGGTTTTGTTACATGTGAATAAAATTCTCAAGGATAGTTACTAGGTCACTTGACTCTCAACTTATTTACTGATGTCAGGATTTTTTTTTCCTCATCCAATCCTACAGACTGAATTTCCAGAATTAGCTGAGAGAATATTCTACTCTTCATTTAGTATGTTTAACACATGCTGCCATCCTCTTCAGAACTACCTGTGCTAGCCGGGTCAGTTCTCCCAGTTTTCCTCCTGCTTTAGTAAGAAAGTCTTCGGCCTCCATTTTTCTCCCTATGTTGCTAGGATATAGCATTCCAGATGCTCCTGTGCTATACAATAATGGGCCGGGGTCCATTTGCAAAATTAATGTACTTCCCAGTTCTACTCACAGACATGCCATATTTTCTTGATGCTCCTGCTCAGACACCCAAGTATAAAGGGGTTCCCGGAAAATCTCCAACCAGCCTGTGCCCTGGGAGAACAGGATGGAGCCCTGGAAGTTCTTGCAGGGTGGGAGGATTACAGGGAATGTCCTCTCCTGTTCACGGGTGGGAATCTGGGATTCAATCTGTTAGATGGTAGCCTGCTAACAGGAACCTCTCTCACTTTGCTGGGTTTTTTTTTCCTTTTTGCCCAATAAATTCCATTTTTCCCACCCTTCTATGTGTCCATGAGCCTAATCTTTCCTTGTTGTGTGACAAGAACCCTGTTTTTAGCTGAACTAACGAAAAAGTCCTACCACACTGCCATGACTACTTTTCATAGATCTCTTTGCTGGCTTCTCTTTGCTTATCAAGTATGTTAGTGGTTCTCAGGGTCTTTCTTTGATCTCTTTTTTCAATCTCTGTGGGTATTATATCTAATCTGGTGATTTTAATGACACCATTGACTGCCAAATTTTCATCTTTAGCTTTGGTCTCTCTCATGTGCTCCACATCCAATTGGCTATAGACATTTCTGCCTGGAGCTTCCTGCCACCAACGCAGTTCCCTGAATTCAATACTATTTAATTTTACCTTTCTGAGCCTTCTGAATGCTGATGAATCTGCTGCAAATGCTTCCCTCCATTGTTTTAATACACAGTTCAAAGGCCATCTATTTTGAGAAAACTTTCCTGAAGCTGATCATCATTACGCCCTCTATGTTCGTCTGGCAAAGAATGGAGATGTTGAGGATGAGAAGTTTTAAACAGTCATGGGATAGGTAAGAATTCTTGCATAACAAGTAAAAATTGAGTGTGGATGACATTGTGGAATCTTAATATATGCCAAGAAAAAGATAAGTTTGCTCATATTTTACCACTGCTTTTGGTAATAATTATTACAGCTTAGTAATAAAGTAAACAACTAATAAGATTGTATTGAATTGAACAACAGGGAATTGAATAGAGATTAGAAACTCAATCTCATACCAATACTTGAAAATGTAGTTACCATTTTTATGCTATAACTTACTGAGTTTATAAAGATTTCTTCTACTCTTTATGGTAACTCATAAAAGTATATAAATTAGTCAGGGTTCTACAGAGAAACAGAATCGACAGGAGATAGATAGATGATAGATAGACAGATAGATATATACATACATAGTTACACAGATGCATAGACAGATACAAAGATACATAGATATCTAAGCAGATATTTATCATGGGAATTGGCTCACATGGTTATGGAAGAAAAGAAGTCTCATGATATTCCATCTGCAAGCCGGAGACTCAGGAAAATCATCAGGGTGGTTCCACAAAGTCATCCACACTCAATTTTTACTTGTTATGCAAGAATTCGTCCCTATCCCATGCCTGTTTAAAGACACTAATCCTCAACATCTGCATTCTTTGCCAGCTGAACATAGAGGGCATAATGATCACCTTCAGGAAAGTTTTCTCAAAATAGAAGGGGTGGGGGTGGCAGAGTTTGCTAGTAAAAGTTCCAGAGGCAAAGGGTCAAGAAACTAGGAGCTCTGATATCCAAAGGCAGGAGAAGATGGATGTCCCAGCTCAAGAAGAAAATCATTGGTATAATTAGTCTGAGTCTGAAGACTTGAGAACTAGGGAAGGGGTGAGGGTGGCAGAGTTAGCTGGTAAAAGTTCCAGAGGCAAAAGGTCAAGAAACTAGGAGCTCTGGTATCCAAAGGCAGGAGAAGATGGATGTCCCAGCTCATGAAGAGAGAGAGAGAATTAGCCTTTCCTCTACCTTTTTGTTCTATCTGGGCCCTCAATGGCTTGGACAATGCCTGCCCACATTGGCGAGGGTAGGTCTTCTTTATTCAGTCTATCAATTCAAACGCCAGTATCTGCCACAAACACCCTTACAGAAACACCCAGAAACAGTGTTTTACAGTTATCTGGCTTTCCCTTAGTCCAGCCAAGTTGACACATAAAATTAACCATCATAATATGCATTCATTAGAAGAAAGAACAAAAATTATTTATAAATACATTATTAAAAATGCTTATAAACTATCTATACATAAAAAGAATTTTAGGCAATATTTTGTGAAGTATGAGAAGGTTCAATTATATTCTTCATAATATTTAGGACAAGATTTGTTGTAATATTTAGCAACAAAATTTGTTTGGCCAGCTGTCCCTAATTAACCAAAATTATATTTCATATTAGGCTCTCATAGCAATGAACATTGTTTTCTCAGCTGGTTAGAAACAACATAGGATTATCCTAACAATAGAAACCTGGAATACAATGATAATTATAGCCAAAAGTAACAACACAATGACATGACAAAAAGACATAGGTCTAAATTTGATATTTTCTTTGGAAATGACAGCAACAGGTGTCATAGTATTAATCATAACACAGTTGTTTGTGATAATCATTGTAATGTCTAAGGTCAATAAATATACATATAAGTAACAAATGTAGATAAAATAACTATCTAATAATCCTATCTAGCAGCCAGGTATGGTAGAATGAGTCAGACCTGGCAATTAGGAAATTCAGAAGTCAATAAAAACTATGATTCTACATATATGCTTGAGCAAGTCACTTGCTTATTTTTTAAATCTCAGTTTCTCATCTGTAAAAGTGAATGGTCTAGTCCTTTAGGTCACTTCTAATTCTGAAATTCTCTTATCTTAAGACCACATCAGCATGGAATCAGGCATGAAGCAGGAAAATGGAAAGGCCAACTTAAGATGTGTTTATAAATTTATCTATGTTCTCTTGCCTTTTCAACAATCTCCTGACAGATTAGGAACAGGAAGACATCATGAGACTAAAACGAAGTGAAACTCAGGGGAGAGGTTTGTAGTGTTTTATTTTAAGTATTTGAAGCTTCAAGGCTGAATCATACTTGATTTGGTCCATTTTGTAGAAAGTTATCATCACCACCACAATAAGAAAAAATGAGTAAGCTCCAGTCACTCTAGCAAAGGCAGATTGTTTATGTCCGCGAGCCTGAGGCTATCATAGCTACCTCTTTCTAAAACCATGTGGGCTGGTCATCAAGCTACTACTGTCTCTCAACTCCAAGTCTACTCTTCCAGACCCCGTTTTGTGATGTAGGGGTTGGGGACTCTGAAAACCACCTATTTCCTTTGCCAGTGCGTTTTCTGTAGGGGTCCCCCATAAGGAGCACTAGACAAAGAATGAAAGGCTGGCAGGGGTAAAGGGACTTTTTTTTTTTCTATTTCTGGCTCTCCCTATCAGCACGCCTTTAGTAGCACTTTATTTCAGCCGCAGCAGTTTGGTCTGCCTCTAGGTTCTTTCAGCAGTCTCAGAATCAGTCCCATGTTGCTACCTCCACGTTACCCCCAGCAATGCTGTCCACCTCCTCCTCAGAGGTGTGAGTTCCAGTTCCTCAAAGCTGCTGGCTCTGACAGTTCTATCCATTTTCTTTGTTCCCGCAGCCCAAGAGGTGGTGCTTCCTGCGGTTGTCTTTTTTGTGTCTCTTGGTATTTCATTTTGCTTTTATTCTCTCAACACCTGTGTAACCACCCCCCTGTACTAAATTCCCACACTTGGAAGTACCCACTGTAGTGTCAGTTTTTAAGACTTGGCTCTTGCTGATACGCCACATGTGATTTGAAAATTATCTTCACTTGTCAGTGACTTTTTCACCACAACCAGCACTTTCCATAGAGAAGGATGAATGGACATTTCTACTACCGACTCCAGAAGACTCATAAAGGGTGATGATCAGACTCCCTTTCATTAGCTCCCATAACATTTATCAGTATTTATGTTCCCAAATGATTAACATTCATGACTAACAGATTCAGGCTTCTTCAGATTTTCTCTCTCAAAACCTACTACAGTCACGATAATTTAGTAAGGGATAAAGGAAGGACCAATTTTACTAGCAGAAAAGATGAAAACATGGAAATGTAGACTCTTAGGTTTCAGAGCAACTCAGCAAAAAAGTGAGAAATTCACTCAAGTATTTGGAATTCTAGATCAGATTATATTAAATTGTTTCAAAAAGTTAATTCTTAAGGAATTCTATAATAAAACTCAGGGAAGCATTTTTCAAGTTTATTCTGACAATGTGGGAACAATTTTTAATGTATTTTGATTATATTAATTGTTAGGTATATAGTACTATATAGTTTTTTGTTGTTTTTGTGAGACTGGGTCTTACTTTGTCACCCAGGCTGGAGTGAAGTGGTATGATCTTAGATCACTGCAGCCTCGACCTCCTGGGCTCAAGTGATTCCTCTCACCTCTGCCCCTGAAGTAACTGGGACTATGGGCATGTGTCACCATGCCTGGCTAATTTTTTGCATTTTTTGCAGAGACGAGGTTTCACCATGTTGTCCAGGCTGGTCTGGAACTCCTGAGCTCAGGCAACCACCTACTTTGGCCTCTCAAAGTGCTGGTGTTACAGGCGAGAGCCACTGTGACTCGCTGTTACTGTATCGTTAACAATGCACTTTCACAAACCTACTCCAATTGACTTCATCTCATAATAACTTTAGGATGTTGATAATGTCAGGTTTTATTTGCATTTTATAGATGAGAAAACAGATTCCAAGAGGTTATAATGACTTATTCAACACCTAAGTAAGTAACCTAATAAATAAATATTCCAAACTCATGTAAGAAGCAGGTAAACAGCCCTATCTACCCCAAGTCCAAAAATCTCTCCAGGATATTAAACTGCCTAGGTAATATTATGAATATTTATGCTGGTAACATTAATGTAATAATTTTTTATTCTCTTTAGAAGAAAAAATAACCATTACAATTAACACATGCCATCAGAAAAGAATTCTTTTTCACTTCATTATTTTATAATCAATAATATTTTAACTTACCAAAAGCAGAATATCAACTGAGTTCAAATTACCATAATGAACAATAAGAGAAAAAGTAACTCTGTTACTATAAAAAACCATTATTAAGCAAAAAAAATTAAAGCAAATTGAGTCTTGCCAATTCCTTTTAGAGAACAACTTTAGTTAGCCTGGACAGTGTGTTATTAGCATCTGAAAGAAAATCAGAATTGTGCTCTAAGCAGTAGATTCAAAGTTAATGTGCAAAGGATACTGCCTCTTTGTAATTCATTCAATAATACAATACTTTATTGAATAAAGTCAGCCATTTAGACTTTACATATTGAGCAATTGTTCGTCTGCAAAATGTCAAGAGTGCCAAAAAAGCAAAGGAGCAAGTTATAAAGGATTTCTACTTTCTCAGATAAGACCTTAAAGCAATACACAATATTTCTTAGATTAATAGATGCATATTAATAGCAATGGCAAAGTCATACTGTTCCCAATTCATTAGCGAAAGCTAAATGTGGAAGGCACCTCAGTTTATATTTTCAGGATTTCAGTATGAACGTTTAAAAGACACAACTCAAGTAGCAGCCATGAGCCATTGTCTATAATAAGAAACAGAAGTCCAGTAAAAAAAATTTTCTTATCTTTTTACTTTAAACCATGTTGATAGTTTTAAGTATATGAAAGTAATAGTCAACATCTGTGGTAGCAACGGTGCATTCAAGAGTGTGAATTCTATTGTGTATTTTGTCTGCAGCACTTGATCTAGTGATTCAAAGATAGTGTGGACTGTGCATGAGACCCAAAGCCCTCACTGAATTCAGGGCCCAAAGTCGCCCAGAGTTCTCAATTTTGAGCCTTTGCTAGTACATGTTCAAGCCTTTGTAACTAACTGTATTTACTCCCACCTCCTGCCACTAGCCTGTTCTCATACACTGGTATTTAATCCAGGATAGAAGGTTTCCCAGCTGCTATAGTTTGAATGTGTCCCTCAAAGTTCATGTGTTGGAAACTTAATACCCAATGCAACAGTGTTGAGACATGGGACCTTTAAGAGGTGATTAGGTCATGAGGGCTCTCCTCTCTTAACAGGTTAATGCTATTATTACAGGATGGGTTAGTTACTGTGGGAGTAGGTTCCTGATAAAAGGATGAGTTCAGCCCCCTTCCCTTCTCTCTTCTTTGTGCTGTCTTGCCCTTCAAACTTCCATCATGAAATTATACAGTATAAAGGCCCTCACCATATGTGGGACCCTTGACCTTAGACTTCCCAGCCTCCAGAACTGTACGAAATGAATTTCTGTTCTTTATAAGTTACACAGACTCAGCTATTCTGTTATGGCAACACAAAATGGACTAAAACAGAAAATAGATACCAGAAGTGGGACTGCTGCTATATAAGCACTTGAAACTGTGGAAGAGACTTTAAAACTAAGTAATGGGTAGAGGCTAGAAGAATTTGGAGAAGGCTATATAAAGCCTAGATTGTTGTGAATGGAACCTGAAGGGTGATTCTGGTGAGAAGTCAAAAGGAGAGCTATAGAGAGAGCGTAAATTTTCCTAGTGATAACTTAAGTGGTTGTGATCATAATGCTGCTAGAAATATAAACAGTAAAGGCCATTCTGATGACATCTCAGATGGAAATTAGGAACAAAGTATTAGAAACTAAGGTAAAGGATATCTTTGTTGAATAGTTGCAGAGAACTTGGCAAAATTATATCCATGTCCTATAACTTTGTGGAAGGCAGAAATTAAGAGCAATGAACGAGAATTGCTAAGAAGTATCTAAAAAGCAAAACATTGAAGGTGCTGCATGGCTTTGTAAACCAAAATAAAATTTGAAGGCCCTTTGCAACCATCTGAATGGACTTCCTCCTTGGCTAGGACACTGTAAAATTTAACCTGAAAGACTGGTTTAGGCCATAATGGGAAGTAGGGGTTGGACATGCTTTATTATACCTGTCTAGCATTAATATCAACATCAATCTTAAGTCTGATAAAAAAACATTTATAGTCTTCTCTCTAAAGCCCACTACTTGGAGGCTTCATCTGCATGATAAAACCTTGGTCTCCACAACTCCTTATAGTAACCCACACATTCCTTCCTACTAATAACGCTTTCAACCAATTGCCAATCAGAATATGTTTAAATCTACCTATGACATGGAAGCCCCCTCTTCAAGTTGTCCCACCCTTCCAGACTGAACCAGTGTAAATCTTACGTGTATTGATTAATGTGTTATATCTCCCTAAAATGTATAAAAGGAAGCTGTACCCTAACCACCTTGGGCATGTGTCATCAGAACCTCCTGAGGCTGTGTCACAGGTGCATTCTTAACCTTGGCAAAATAATCTTTCTAAATTGATTGAGATCTTTCTCAGGTATTTAGGTTAACAGCTTCCTTTGGCTGCTTACAGTAAAATGAGAGAAGAGAGAAATTGATTTAAAAACCAAATTTATAATTAAAAGAGAAGTAGAAAGACGTGGAAAACTCTCAGCGTGGTCACATAAAGAAAAAAATTAAAAGCATGTTTGGGAGAAAATACTAAGAGTATGGCCAAGCAACCATTGGCTAAAGACATGAATATGGATTGAAGGAAGCTAGTTTCTGTTCTAACGATCAAGACAATGGGAGAATAATCCCAAAAGCATTTCAAGTATTTGCGAAGCAAGCTAGAATCTTGAAGGTAAGATTTCTGGAGAGGTGCTTGTGGAACCTCAACATTCACTGTTCTCTGTCACCTCAAGACTCTGTTTCCCACATTCTGGCACAATGTCCCTCAGCTGTCCCAGCCATGGCTCAAGTGTGCCCACATACTGATTGACCTACCACTCTGGAAGGCACGAGGCATCCATGTGGTGCTAATTATGCAAGCATAAACAATGTAAGAGCAATCTCAGGTATTCTGTTATAGCAGCACAAAACGAACTAAGACACCTGCCAACACTTAGAAATCTGACTGTGAGAATTCCACTTCTTCCTCCCCTATGCATGCCCTACTGATTTTTAACAACTCTGCTAACTGGAAAATGGTAAGCTCTTTTCCTTCTCCAAATTTTGTGAGAAGATACTGCTAGAGAAACTCAGGAAGTCCTTTGTAAGACTATAACAAATCTACTTTGTGTGGGCTTTGAAAATTACCATACCTGTTATAAGTGTTAGGGTTTTACGTACAAAACCAAGAGAGCAGAATGCAAGTATGAGTGGGGAACAGGTGGTGAAGTGGTGTGCTGTCTTTAGTGTCGCAGGGCTGGATTAAGATAATTACACAGGACAACCTGGAAAAACTATAGCTTATCCGTTGCCGTTTTTGTCTAGATTCTGGAATGCTAGGGTGATGAAGCAGGGTGGTGCAGGAAGCTTTGCTAATGTATGTTCAGAGAGTTCTCTCCAAATCCTGAGTCTTCCAGAGCTTATCTATTGGGGGAAGGGGGAGGGGAGAATGAGTGTGTGGATTTTGCAGAAGGTCAGCAGGGATTAGAGAGTGGCTAACAATTTCTCAATTGCATAAATTGCCAGCAAAGTCTTCAGATAAAGGTAATCCAGCCACTACTCTGAAATGTCTACTCACACTAGGGATGTAGGATCTGCTGCCCCAAGATTTAGCAACTGGATCTTGCTTGAATCACTGGGTTTGAGTTTTCCTCCTGAAGGTGGATTTTTACCTACTGGGGAACGTCAAGGTGTATATAAACTATTAATAGTTTCTTGTTTCTAGGCTGGGACATCCTAGGGACCATGGACATAGAGGTTCTGTGATAAAGTCACATCAGCTAGGCTGGGGTAGAGTCAGAGAAAGAATATGGAAAGAAAGATCTTGGGACTCAGGTAGTCTCTAATAACAGCAAGAGCAGTGAAAACATCTAATCTCACTCTTTCCTATCAAGTTCTTCTTCACTTCCAGGCATGGTGTCAAGAGCTTTATGTGCATTTATTATAACACTGAATCCTCACAACCCTGAAAGAAGAATTTTTAAATCTCTGTTTCATAGATGAGGAAACAGTAGCATATACTCTTCAAAGTCATAAAAATGGAAAATTGCAGCACTGGGACTTGAAGTCAATAATCCCCAGCCCATGCCTTTGACCTGTACCTCCACTCCAGTCCTTACCATCTTCTCTGAGTGTCAACACCAAATAGGAAAGGAAGTGTTGGTAAGAAGAAAGCTGAAGTCATAAGTGGAGGCAGCTGAAAGTGATTGTGACAGCTGCACTACTAGCAAGGTTAATAACCAGGCACTGACAGAAAGGAAAAGAGACCAAATATAAAATGCACGTGGAGAAGAGAGTGCAGTAATTTGGGAAATCTTTGTCCTGAGGAAGGAACTGGCTCTTTTTAAAGCAAAGCCTGGTTTGTGTACCTTATAGCTACCACACTAACATATTATGAAGCAATATTCACAAATACTCAAAATCACTAACAAAAGTGTTGTTTCTAGAAAGACCTGAGTCAGAAAGAAGTATTTCTAAGGTCTACAGAAATTGATTTGCAAATAATCTGCAAAGTACAAATACATTTACAATGGAAGGTCTAATTTGTTCCCATTTGTATTCTGTAAATGTGTGGATTGTTAAGATATCTGTAACTGGTTTTGTTCCAGCTTTTAGACTCATACTCTTAAAGAAAAATTAAACTATACTAGCTTTCTTTTTGTACCAGGCATTTTACTCTTGTCACAAATAGTAGCAACTTCCTACTTAGAGGAAATCTTGTGATTTACATATCACTACAGGGTAAAGTTACTGGCTTTTAAAAATTTACAATGTTGAAAACTTATGGAAATCTAACAACTTTTTAATATATTATTTATTATAGCTTTTGGATTTATTTCTCTTTTCTGTAATTTTGGCTTTTTAAATGAATTGCCTTGTTTCTTACTTCAATCATCCATTCACATCAACTATGTTTTTGGAGTAGATTCAGCAAGATTGTTACTACTAACCTGAAATTTTCAAACAGTAAAACAATGTCTGTTTCAGAAGCCATTGATATTTCCAGACTAACTCTATGCTTTCTTCTCTGATGACCTCAGCCTAAAGCCCTGGGGCTATGCATTATTATGAAGACGTTCAGAGGACAGGTAGCTACAAGTACCATGTCCACATGATTCACTCAGGGTGAAAAGTAACATTTACTCCAGATATTAACAGTCACAATCCACAAAATCAAAAAATTGTTCTACTTTATCTCTCCTTAGATCTAACGTGTACAAAAATGACTGGAGAAAGGAGCCACTTTCTAATAACACTTTCCAGAGGTCACAGAGAGATGAAATTGTCACTGTGATGTGCATATTGTGGAGGCAAGGCCACTCTCAAAGAGAATCATGCTATTTTCTTAGTTATTTTCATGGAAAAACTACTGGCCACTCACATCCCAATTGAAAGCATCTCCAAAAAAATAAATACATAAGATTTCTCTGTAACTCTGAGTAAACACAATGAAAACAACGTGATAGCGTTATCCGTCTCAGAACAATACCTATTGGGAATAACATGTTTGGACCACAGTATATTGCTACTAGTCCAATGTAAATTTTCTCTGATACCGCAATTATTTACAGAATTAACTGGGGTAAAATTGAAACAATGACCCATTTGTGCTTTTTCCCTAGTTTTTCTCTATTGGAGAAAATTGGAAAAATGGGTCAATATCCATGTCCAAAGACTTTTAGACCTGGTATCTTGAATACAATTGCGTACAGAAAGCAGCCTGGTGCACCCAGCCTGGAGGGTAGGACAGCAGCCCACAGTCAAAGTTTTACGTGAATCAACGTCAGGTCAATATTGTACAGCCTGTTTCATGGCACAAAAGGCCAATGTGACATACTGCAAAATTTATTGCAAAAAAAAAATTAATTTTATATCACAGAGATGTAAGAATGATCCTTGAGTTTCCATTTGTCCTTGACACTTCCACTGAAAGGGAAGTAGGCTGAAACCAGTGAAACCTAATCAGCAGGGTACAGGGTTTTCTAAATTTGTGTGTGAAAAGAAGCCTTAGTGGACGATGTGGTTAAGACAATAGTCTAATCATTTCAGAATATGGATCTTATGCTAGGAACGAAACTTGAAAGATAAAAAGAAAGATTTCATCTGGGGCCTCAATTCCTTAAGAGAAAATCCTAGGAATAAAGAAGCAAAGGACAGGATGTAAGGGAAGGTAGAAATCACCAGACCAAATTCTGGAGAAAAAAGTGTTTACTCTCCTTCACCAGCTCTTACCCCCAGTGGTATATATTATCACTCTCTTTTCTGTTTTTTAATTTAAGCCTGTTTCAAGAAAGGAGTTGGAACTCAGTCATAATCAAAAGTAATATAACAACCTAAGAGATCTTTCTCTCTCTCATACACATACACTCAAATATATGGGATTTGTATAGGTAAAGCTATAAGTTGAAGCAGTAAAACTCTTATGGTAGAAGCTATAGAAATAAAACTTTTATGGTAGAATCAGGTATTGAAAAGAAATAACAGAATTATTGTGTATGTAGTGGGGAGGGTGGAGAAGACAGAAAGAAGGCACTGAAATAACATTATATTACCCTCTGTCTCTTGAAAAGTACTTGCACAAAAGCGTATTTCAGTCTTACATTTTCTTTCTTCACTTAGCAAGCATCTGTCTCTGTGTCTACTTTTACTCCTGACCTACAAAATTTGTGAGGACAGAGAAATGGATCTGTCATATTCCCTGTAGACTCAGTGATTAGAACAATGAAAATAGGACATAGTAAAATTTTGTTGAATGAATAAGTGGGCAAAGTACATTTTCAGTCAGAAAATTATCATCAGAAATAATAAGAAAATGATTCTCAAACTCAATGGGTATTCAGTCATCCTCTATTTTCTTTGTTTATTTGTTTTGCTTGATTTTTACCATAGTGTCTCAGAATCTAGTATCTGACTACGTATACCATTATGCAGATTGGCCACAGTAGCAGGGAAAAAGGGGAAAGGCATTTGGGGAATATCCATTGCAGATCATAGATTAGACCAAGAGGTAAGTAGATCTCACTTGTTTTATTCGTAAGTGAATTATCTCTAGTTTCCCTTCATCTAGTAAAATACTACAGTGTTCATTCAACTAGTAGGAGGTATGATTCTACCTAAGTCTGTTATACCTATGTGTACATCTAGAGATCCAGAGTTTGTGCTTATTTATACCACTACAGTGACTTGTCTACATATATTTCTAGAAAAAAAACATAGCTCAACATGACATCAAATAAGACTGTCTAGAACAAAAAAATAATAATTTAAAAGCAATAGAGCAAATAATGCTATTAATTCACATATGAATGACTTATTTTATCTTATTAAAACTGAATATGCCACCAATAGCCAGGAACATGAGCCCAATTGCATTAGGAGTCCCAATTGTCTGGCCTCTTTATCTCAATTTCCACTTCCTTTTTGCAAAGACAAGCTATCGGTAACTTTTATTTTATTCCCTATGGTTTGAAACACTTCAAAACTATGAGTTTTTGAAACCTGAGTGTAAAATATTGACATTCATTGTAAAAGAATTCATTTTACAGCCTCATAAGTGAGTATCCCTGACATACAATCAATTAGTGGATATCGTATGTGATTTATATCTGAGCTTATTATCTTTGTGCTGTTTGGAAAGGATCTTTGGCGTCTACTCTGATGCAGACAGACTAAGGCAGATGCAACACAACTCTAGAGAAGAAAACTGATGGGCATTTAGCAGTTCTTACTGTTCTGGGAGGAAGTAAGGGTAGGATACTACTTCCCTCTGTGAGAGCAATTCGCTTTTTTCTGGGATGCTCCTGGAGGAGTATTAACCTCTCTACAAACCTCAGGCACACAGAAGAAAATATCAGACACTTGGGTTCTTAAGGAACCAGTTCTACCCAAGAGATCCTCGCTGCGTCTGGTCAAAGAAACTGAAATGGAACCAAGAGGAGTCTCTCTGCTCCTTTTTGTGCATGAGGAGAAGGAACCTTAACTGTACAGGGTGATGAGATTTATTGCACCCAAGAATAGTCCAGTGCCAACTTAACCGTTCAGGTAACATCATCCATTATCTGTCTGCCAGGGGTGAAGGGTATGGATTTGCAGAGGTTTGGTGAATATGCAATTTTCTGCTTAAATCACAGAATGGCTTTTTGTTCTATCTTAACTAGGTCTTATGATGGCTTAGAGAAGTCTCTGTTTTCAGACTACAGAGCCTCTTTCCAGTCATCCTGGAGAGACAGGGGCATCTCAGAGAATTGCCATTGAGAGGAAGGCTCAGGATGTGGAAGTGATTTTATCTCAAATGGTCCCAGAGATTCTTGGGGACAGTCTTAAATATTCCATGAGATACAACCCCAAATTATTTCAAAATAAATCCTTGTAGATTACACATGACTTTAGGTATTGTGTGTTTTTGGTTTTGGTTTTTGCAACAGAAAGGATCTTGCTTTGTCACCAGGCTGGAGTGCAGTGGTATGACGATGGCTCACTTCAGTCTCAACATACCAGCCTCCCGAGTAGCTGAGACCACAGCCATGAGCCACCATGCCTGGCTAATTTTTTTTTTTTTCAGCAGAGACAGGTTCTTGCTATGTTGCCCAGGCTGGTTGGAAACTCCTGGGCTCAAGCAATCTTCTTACCTTGCCCTCCCTAAATGCTGGGATTATTGGCATGAGCCACTGTGTCTAGCCTTATTTTTTTAATAAAACATAAAATTATGTTATCATTATTGATGATGATGATGATAGCTAAATTTTGTGTGTCTCCATAATGTACTTGAACTGTTCTATGCTCTTTAAGTGGATCATTTTAGTTAGTCTACTCAACAAGGCTATGGTGTAGGGTTTTTGTTTTGTCTTTTTAATTATGCTTCCTGTTTTACAGATGAAGAAACTGAAACCTAGAGAGGTTAAGTCATTTGGCCAAGGTCACTCACCTAGTAAATGAGGAGCTATGTTTATAAATTACAGCTAGAAATTATCTTAGAGATCATCAAGTTTAGGACTCAGCTAACTTTTCTCTCTGTGAAGGAGTAGATCATAAATATTTCAGGCTTTGTGTTACAACTACTCAACTTTGCTGTTGTAGCTGAAAGGAGCCATAGACGGTACACAAACAAATGAGAACAGCTGTGTTGTCTTGTTTATGAAACTGGTGGTAGTTTGGACTTGACCCACAGGCTGTAGTTTGCTGACCCCTAAACTAGTCCACATCACTCATCTTATACATGAGAAAACTGAGATCCAGAAAGATGAGGATATTTATACTGCTGTGCAGTATCAGAAACAAGAGGAAAGTCTCACAGGTCTCAGTCCTATATTCTTTTCATTATACAAAATTCAAGAGGTTTCACCAGTTAATATGGTAACAAATTATAATATCCTATATTAAAACAAATATAAAATTCACTTGAAACTATGACAGCCCCTTATAGATCTTTATATTCAATAAAAGTTTATTTTGAACTGAGATTTTTTTTCTATTTTACCTGGTTTGTATTGATGTGGTACACACAGCTCTAAGACCAAACAGAAAATTCAAAGACACATCCTATTAAGTCACATAAAAAATTAGAGGAGTCCAATGCCCAAATCGTCACAGACAAGATGATGAAGCTAGCTGAATAGTTCCACCAACACATATGCAAAAATTCAATTGTGGAGCAAAACACAATCCCTCACTCAGTTTCTTCCACCTGCAACTGCTGTCCAGATTTTTCTCTAAGGCTTCATGTAGACCTATTAATACATTCTCTAACGGAAAAAGACACATTTCCCTCCAACTATCTCTATGGCCAAAATTCATGGCCTCTGAAATTTTACTTGAAATGCAATTCACCACAAAACTGAATAATGACTGCTGCAAGTCCTAATTCCTTGGAACATTTTTCATCAAATTTAAGTGAAAATTTTATCAAATAAGGCCTCCGGGAAGAGGTATTGTGCTGTATCAGAGACAACAAACAGACCTTTGGTGAAAATGAGATGTTTCAACAACAGTAAGAACTAATAAAAACATTAATGAGCAGAAGAAGTGGACCTTCCGCAAGTTCACCTACCGCGGCGTGGACCTGGACCAGCTGCCGGACATGACCCACGAGAAGCCGATGCAGCCGCAAAGTGCGCGCCAGCCGCGACGGCTGACCCCGCGCCTGCGGCGGAAGCAGCACTCGCTGCTGAAGCGCCTGCGCAAGGCCAAGAAGGCGGCACCGCCCGTGGAGAAGCCGGAAGTGGTGAAGACGCACCTGTGGGACATGATCATCCTGCCCGAGATGGCGGGCAGCATAGTGGGCGTCTACAACGGCAAGACTTTCAGTCAGGTGGAGATCAAGCCAGAGATGATCGGCCATTCCCTGGGCAAGTTCTCCATCACCTACAAGCCTGTGAAGCACTGCCGGCTCGGCATCGGGGCCACCCACTCCTCCCGCTTCGTAGAGTAAGTACACTAACATTTATTGTGTACTTACTCTATGCCAGGGTCTATGCTAAGAATTTTATATTCAATTCTAGAAATCACAACTGGGGACACTGGCTCTCAGAAAGGTGAAGTAACCTACCCAAAGTTATACATATCATGAACAGTAGACTGGAATTCCAGCAGCTGACCTGAGAGCCCAAGCAATTGATCCATCTCTGGAGCCTACGCCCTCATTTCAGGTTGGCAGGATTTATGTACCTGGACTCCCTTTCCTAGCTGGGTAGCTTTGGGCCAAATTCTCTGGGCCTCAGTTTCCTTATCTGTGAGATGAGCATAATTATGGTAACTTTTTAATAGTATTCATGGGTAAATTAATAGTTAATCCATGCAAAGTGCTTAGCAATACACCAACTTAAAGTTTAGAGATTATTATTATGACTATTAGTATTACTAAATTGTTTTAAATATATAAATAAACATTTTCCCAAATCACCACTTAGGACCAAACAGACCTGGATTTCAATTCTGGCTCCCTAACCTATCCTCTATATGATTTCAAGTTAGACATTTAACATTTTTTATCCTCAATCAGTCTTTTCTTTTGTAAAGTAGGTATTAAAATACAGAGTTTGCATGAAAATACAACGAAGGAATGCTTCAGCGTCCTTATATCAGGGCCAGGGAGGATGTTGGGGAAATGCCATTGCCCTCCAGCTTTGCTCCAGTTCTTCCCTTTCCAGCTGTGAGAATCCCACAGGACCGTCAAAGTGCAGCTCCACTAGACCTCAGGACTGTCCTGGACACAAACTGCCTTAAAAAAAAAATTAAGTCCTCATCTGTCACAGAGTCTTGAGTTTCATGGTGGAGGAGAATAATTAGCTACAGAAGTTACAATAAGGTAAATAGAAGAAGCCAGGGATACACTTAACCCAGGTATTGGGCCAATGGAATGTCTCAAAAATTCTGGGAATTTGTAAGAATTAGCCAGGCAAGAGACAAATTGCTAATGCTCCAAGTAGAAAGAATAATATACGAAATGCTGCAAGCACACAATGTAGAACTTTAAAACAGGTTAATTTTCAGTGCAACTGGAGAATCTAGTTCTAGAAAGAGAGGCCAAGAGATGAGTGTGTAGAAGTAGGGCCTTGAAAAGTAGAACCACTAAAGAGATTGTTAAATGTGGTTGAGGTGGTCTGACCATCGTCACATTGACATTTTAGAAAGATTGTTCCGAGTATACTTTCATGGGCGATATTCCATCCTACGACATCTCCTCACTCTAAATGACCACAACTCTAACCACTTGTGTCATTCATTTAGTCACATAGAGTTTTATCATTTTAATTATAAATGATCTTTGTATATGCCTTGTGTTGTACTACTTTATTCTTTTTCACAATGTTCTGCAAACAGTAAGTGCTCAACAATTATTGACCATTCCCATTACTCCCTAAAGCCAGGGCTATATCTTATGATCCTTTTCTATTCCCCACATTGTCTGAAAGAGTCGCACCTAATTGAGTCAGTTTCTATTATTTGAAAAGAAACTGGGGAAAAAAATGACATTCTTCTTTATTGTCTTTTTCACTTAAAGCTGTCCTTAACTCAAGTTGTTTCTGATAATTGTAAATATATAATCTAATACAGAAACATAAGAAAACAGAAAGCACAAATAGGTTGCTTACATGCGGAGTATCTTCACTGCCAGCTTAGATGACTGTATTATTCAAATATGACTTAGAACCATAATAAAAATTTGGCACCTGTAAGACCAGAAAGTCAAAAAACATGGGAAGGTGTGTCAGCAGGAAATCAGGAGGCAGGTGGGCAAGCTTCTCAACAAAAATAAAGCGGATGACATCTCATAGTCTGCTGATAAGCTCTGTACCACACCTGTATGGAATCAACCCTGCTCTGTGCAGAGCACGCTCCTCTGACAGCTGGACAAACAAAATGGCCAATTTCATCACCTATTAGAGAAACACTTCCCAGGAAGGTGGGTGAAAGACTGATCATTACCAATAAAGGGGTTAATTAAAACATTCCATAGAGATGGTGACAGCAGTTGACATTTGGTTGCTTACTTGAAACATTATAGAAATAATGCTGAAGAAAGGAATTTCATCCTGTGTGAAAGCTGTGAATTGCCCAATTCTGGTGCCCTCGTGACATTTCCTAAGGCAGTTCAATGGAGTAAATGTAAAGTGATGTTTTTGTAACTCAGCTCTTCAATGAGGTATAAAATTCCCATTTCCCCCCAAATAGTCCTCTGATTTAATAGGTAACTTGAATTTCTCTTCAATGACTCATAGCAATACTAACAGTAAGTCACTCTGAACATAAGCAAGAAAGGTAGCATTAGTTCTGGAGGTCTGAAAATACGACACACTAGCCACAGATGAGAAGAAAATAGATAAGAAACTTATTCCAGGCTTTGGTTAAGAAAGGAAGAAATTCATTCAACTGACTCACACCAGCATCACTGTGGCTATAATAAGACAAGTATTCTTTAAGAAAAGAGGACTATAAAATATTCTACGCAGATCTTTAGCAATAATTTCCTCTCTTAAATAACACATTCTCAGTAGCACTTAGCAGTTGGTGAGAAGCTCAGTAACCATATATCTAAAACTGTTATTAATAACATATTCATCTTAAAGTGATTGCCCTTGTATGGTAACCCCTGTGAGAACGTCTGTCAGTGGGTTAGCTTACATCCCTCTGAGCCCAGGAACAACTTATAGGGGAGGAAAAAGAACTAAGAATCTTCACAGGTGGAAAGTAATAAGAATACAAGATTCGTTTTCAGTAACTTAGCCAATGAGAGAAAGGGTGAGAGCGAGAAAGCTTTGCCTGTTGCTGGTAAGGCTGTAGTAATTGACCATCCCTTTGAATATATTTCTTCCACCCAGGCAATGTGGCATTCAGTGGAGGTGAGGTTTAAAGGATGGTAACATAATGATAATCATAATGATAATGATAAGAATTATCACAGTTATAGCAGCCCTCACCTACTGGTCATCTGTTATGTGCCAGGCCCTTTGCTTCTTTTATACATGACCTCTAATTCTCACGAGAACCTTCAGTTTAAATGACATTACCTTGATTGATAGAGCCAAGAATCCATCAATGCCTCTTTCTGACATATTTATTTTTAAAAATATACACTCTAAAAATGGCAAGAGAATTGACAGATTTGGCAGTGACCTGAATAGCATCATGTAATATCAAGAAGACTTCAGTGACATCTTTGGACACTGGCGAGTCTGTTTAGTCCAAACCTAGGTGGATCTCCTATTTGCATATTAAATGTCAACATCACAAATTGCTGCCATCCTTCATATGGCAACAAATTGGATGCCACTCTTTTTTTTTTTTTTTCTGTATTATCCACAGTTCAAGGAAGGAGCAGGGTAAGAGTTTATCTGGTTCTAGTGGGGTTCTGGCTAGAATGTAAATCCTGTTCATTTCTCTTCACAGCTTTGAAGTCTGGTTATCACCAAATTTCTAAATAAGCAAACCTAACAGATGCTTTGTTATTTGAAGTTGTTCTACTCGCAGTTCCACCCCCTCCTCTGCAAACCTCATTCAGCTTTCAATGTTGAGCTCCCTGTAATTTTCTCTTCTATGGACTCTGATATTCCTTTTCCCTCTCTGTAGTTCCATGGCACGTGTTATCTAGATCTGTTCTGTCCAGTTCATAGCTACGAGACACATGTAGCTATTGAACACTTGAGCTGTGGCTGGTCTTAACTGAGATGTTCTGTAACTGCAAAACATACACCAGAAAACGAAAAATAATGTTAACTATATCAATATTTTTATTTTGATTATATGTTAAAATGATTATATTTTTCTATATTTGGTTAAACCAAAATAGTTCTCAAATTAATATTACCTTTCTTTTTTAACTTTTTAAAATAAGACCATGAGAAAATTTGAAATTCCATATGTGGCTCGGATTTCTGGATCAAATTATATTTCTATTGAAAAACACTGGTCTGTATTCCTTCAATTCAAAGTGCAGTCCATTGGACAGCATCATTTACCTGAAAACTTGTCAGAAATGCAGAATCTCAGGCCCTTTCCCTGACCTATAGAATCTAATCATTGCATTTTAACAAGAGTCCCTAGTAACTCATGAAAATTTAAAAATATTTTGATATACACCATTACGTTTGACACTTTTGGCGTCTGTACTTACAGATCATCTGTACGTGTTACATCTCAACAGATGCACTTTGGAGTAAAGACCACAACTCTATTTCTTGAGTAATTCTCATAGTACCTACCATAAAAGTAGATATCTAGAAGGAGTGAAATGAATTATTCAATAATTTAAAAATGATTCTCTATGAAGTCAGATGGTTCCATCACTTTTCTTATACCTGTTAAATTTTGGTCTGAGATCAAAAATATTATACAAGATGGTGAATTCAATCTTCAAATAAAAATAAGTGGAAACTAGTATGGCATAGTCATAATGTTAAGCTTATGTATGTACTTCATAGCTTTCTACCCCTTAACTTTGGAGAACTGAAGAGATTTACTAAAATTCTGTAATGTCACTGCTGACTTCCCTATATGGGAAGAAGCCACATAAAGTTACATTAACAAAGTTACTATATTCATCTTCTCTTTGAGTTTTCATCTAAAATTAAATCTGCTCTCTTTTTATCTAAAGGAAAATCATTATAGAAATGTACATGAAAACCTAGATTAATTGTAAATAGAAATTTCATTGCTCATGTACTTGATGTAGATACTGAGAAAATAAGTAGATATCAATGATCTCTTTAAAAAGGATGGAAGAGTGGGAACTAGAAATAGAGACAGAGTACAATTTTCTACAATGTTTATATATACTATTGGGTTATAAAGAGCTGTCCTAACCTCATTGGCAATCACATTAAATGGAATATGTGAATCTTCTTTTCGAGGATAAAAAACTATACATCTACAGTTTCTCCAGTGAAGAGTGGTTGATAATGATGACCTTGAGACCTTGAACCACAATTAATTACCAAGATTCTATTATGGACACTGAATTCAAGGAAAAGAGGTCACTATTGTATGGTATGTTTGAAATTACAGTGAAGACTGCCTCATAGATTGGAACATTCTTGTTTTCTGAGCATTCTATTTATTCGAAGCTTTCCATCAAAAGGTCTTCCAAGTTGGGTTTCATACCCTGCTAGAGGTTAGGTAGTTCATGATTTTATATTTAGAGTTTCCATGTTAGGCTTGTTCTGAAGTGAGCTTTTGTGGCTGACCTCAAATGTAGTTGTAGTGTGTAGTTATTGTTATTTAATCTCAGGACAACTAACATTATGATTATCCTGTAATACGTCACCATAACTCCTGTATTTGTTATTGGAGTTTTCATGTGATGTCAGGATAATGTAATGAAGACATACATGATTGTTTGTTTCATGGAGATTAAAATACTTCCAAAATTCTTTACTACTTCACAATTCCCACTGGAAACATGAGGCAAATGCCATAATATTTCAAGCTCAGCTTACAAAAGGAAACTTTTTCTGGGGTTCGTAAAGGCAAAGACATCCCCCTGTAAATATAATCCTTTCTCAATTCCCTTGCCAATGCAAGAAAGAGAAAATTAGAAAATTTGTGATTCTTTTTATGGGGTCTCATATATTCTTTTTGTGGGCTACTGTCATAACAGTATTTCACTATAAACATTTCCAAATTGATACAAGTCCTCTCAACTCTTTGATATCAAGAATACCATGTATTCCTGTATGTATTTACACCTGATAGAGAAAGATGAGCAAAGAAGACATATACATTTATCTAGCAAATAGGTAAAAGGCCAGGAACCTCATTTTAAACTACTCAACTGTAGGCTAATCGCAACTGTAAAAGTACCCTGAAACAGGAGGATGTGCAGACCACAAACAGCAGTCCTATTTTGGATGAGTAAGTGCAGGATTTTAGAAGTGTTATCTGCCACAAAGCTCTATCTAAGGGCACAAAAATGAGCAGAATACAAAATCTCCAGTGCTATCCGGTATCCAAAGGCAATTTTCACATTTTAATTCACTGCAGTTTTATTTTCACACTCCTTACTTAGGACTTCCCGAGAAAATTAAGAATGAAAATAGGAAGAAGGAGGTGGGAGAAAATTATTATGGTATTGAATTAGCAAACTGGAATTAGGCATTTTTCAATTAGAGGATAGATGAAAGACTGGTGTGTTCACATTGAGGTAGCATGAGAGAAATCATGCACAGAGCAATCAGAAGCCTGGACCACAGGGAATGGGAAAAGATAGGAGAGTAGTATGGTTTATTCTAGCATGGTTCTTTTCTCAAGGTTCTTGTTACATTGGAGCCAGCAATTCAGAGCAAGTTTTGCAGTTTGTAAATAGCAATGGCAAATTTGGGAGTAAAAGAGGCAGGCAAAGAGTTGTAGGCCAATATTATCCATTTAAATGTTGACTGTAATTCTGGTCTTTGGTAATTATTGCTTTTTTTAAAAAAAACTAGTTTGTTTTTAGCAGTACTGTGCAAAATTTATTGCCCATGACATATCAATTGGAAGAAAGCTAAAACTTAAATACTGACTAGCAAAATGAAAGCCATTTAGTGTCATAAAGGAAATTAACAAAAATAAACAAATACTTAAAAATTACAAGGCTAGTCTTTCCTTTGCTTTGTATGTTTGTGAACTATTTTCAACAGCTCAGGAAGTTTCAAGGTTTACAAGATTATTACTCCTTCACAATTTCTATTTCTGGACTTGGTAAAATAAGTAATCTACACACCTTAGTTTTCCACCCTACTAACACCTTCCAAACATACAAGCCTATAAAGTCACAGCCCAGCATGCAGATTGCTTTTTCTGCTTTTGATCTATCAAAGCCAATTAAGTAGTTAAAGATCATTTGCACAGTCAAAATCTTAGCTAAATAAATAGCATTTCCATGGCCCATTTCAGCCAGAATGTGAAAGTAGAAAATGTCCCAAGAATAAATATTCTTTTGCATCTTGTATTATGGATACGAACAAAATAGCAGATGAAATATCCAATTTTTTGGATGATAGCCTTGTAAATGTCTAGATTATGCTGGCCTTTTCACTTGGATGCTATAAGGAAGGGCACTAAAGAGACTAATTAGTAATCAGAACCTGTTCTCTGAACATTCTCTTCATGTTCTTGCTTTAACTAGAATCTGACTCTTCCCTGGGGGATGTGGCCTCCCCATTGGCCGTCTCAAATAGTCCCAGTGTTATTTTCTCACAACCCTTGTCCTACCGAGTCAATACCTGGGTAAGTCATTACTGTACTTTTTTTTTTTTTCCTCTGCTTTCAGAACATTCTCCTTCTCTCTTCTGGAAAAAGAAAATTTCCAGCTCTCAATCTCAGCAGACTGTCTCACCCTACTCTTCATTATTGCTGTCATTCAATGACCTCCCCTTCAGCCCCATAATTGGGCCATTTCTCCTCGGTTCTAAACAGTTTTAGTTCCTGACTCACACTCACTCACTCCAGTACTCATTCTTCCTTTCTTTTCAGTGATGATATGAATGACCACTCTAATAACTTGATCTTTCAGAGCTTTGGATTTCTGTCTTCCACTGATGTTATCCTTCTTATACTCCTCCATAACTCTCTCTTATGGTCATTCCTAAGACCCTATCATCACTGGTAATAAAATCTCTCATGATCAGTTTCATGCTCTACCCTTTGCTGACCATATCCAATCTCTCTAGTTCATTCCTTTAGATCCCAACCCCAAAATTACCTCTCATTATGATGATCTGACAGTTTTCAATTACTATCACCGCTAATGTCATCACTTCCCTTCTTACTCACTTTAAATTTCCTGGTCCTTTGTGAATCCCCCAGACTACTCTGCTTCTCATTTGCTTTGCTATATTCCCTTAACAAAACCACAGTCCTGGTTAAAGTCATTCTCCCTCTATTCCACTTCTGTATTGATGCAGTTGAACATGGCTGGAACAAAATACACAACCACTGTGATGAATTTCACTAATAATTCATTAATTCTAAGTCGATCCTTAACTTAATGCTGCCAGGCAATCATATTACATATTACATGCTATGCTACGTATCATGTCACATCATTATTATAAATTTACATACCCCAATTGTATTATATATTCCTAGTTCATTCATTCATTCACTTCATACTTTCTCTTTTTTTCTGGAAACCCCAGTGTGATGGTTAATATTAGGTGTCAACTTGACTGGATTGAAGGATGCAAAGTATCGTTTCTGGGTGTGTCTGTGAGAGTATTGCCAAAAAAGATTACTATTTGAGTCAGTGGACTGGGAGAGGCAGACCCACCCTCAATTTGGGTTGACACCATCTACTCAGCTATCAGCATGGCTAGAATAAAAGCAGACAGGGGAACACAGAAGGATTAGACTGGCTAGGTTTTCTGACCTGCATCTATCTCTCATGCTGGATGCTTCCTGCCCTTGAACATCAGACTCCAACTCTTCAGTTTTTGGACTCTGGGACTTACACCAGTGATTTACCAGGGGTTCTTGGGCCTTTGGCTACAGATTGAAGAATTCCCTATTGGCTTCCCTACTTTTGAGCTTTTGGGACTTGGACTGTATTCCTGGCTCCTCAGCTTACAGACAGCCTATTGTGGGACTTCACCTTCTCATTGTTTGAATCAATTCTCTTAAACTCTGCTTCATATATGCATCTATCCTATTAGTTCTGTCCTTTTAGAGAACCCCAACTAATACACCCAGTGTCTCTTCCACTGTCTTCATTCTCAACTGAAGACTCTTGTCTCTTAGTTCACGAAAAAAAGTAAAACAACCATAAAAGAAATTCAGGAGATTCACATTATTTGTTTCTACCTACCAGAATTTGCCTTCCCACTTTGATGAAATCTGTGCTCCTGGCTGAAGCTAATACTTTCACTCATATATGAGATTCCATCCATTCTCACCTACTCAAAGACAATGCTGTAGCAATTTTCCCCATGATCTTCTATATCATCATATTTCCTCCTCTACTAATGTCCCATTGTCTCTCTCTCTCTTCATCTTGAAAATGAACAAACAGAAAAACCTCCCTTTACTCCTTTCACTAACTACTGCTCCACATTATTTACAAAACTGTAAAAACTTGTCTCTAATTTTTTCTTTCTCCATTCTTTTTTAAATTCACTCCAATCCCCAATCACTCCACCAAAAATGGTTTTATGGTTGTCACCAATGACATCTACATTCTTACATCAAGTGGCTAATTCTGGTCCTCATTTACTGAACCTATTAAGCACCATTAAAGAGAATTGATCACTCTTGGCACAACACATTTCTCTTCACCCGACTTCAAAGGAATTCAAAGTTTCCTTGGTTGCCTTCCTATTCCACCAGTCACTACTTTTCAGACCCCTATGCATTTCCTTTTCTTGTCCTTGACCTCTCAATTTTGGGCTCCCCCAGGGATAAATCCCTGGATGTCTATTCTTTTTGATATTCAAAAATACAGTGATTTAATTCAGTCTCCCAGCTTTAAGTGACATTTACTTGCCATCAAGTTTCAAAAGTATGTCTACAGCCCAGACAGCCCTTGCCTCTATTTCCAGACTGCTGTATCTACTTGACTTGGATGTTATTCAGTTTCTCAGATTGAATGCATTGAAAACTGAACTCTGATCTTCCTCCACATAAACACCCCTCCAACCCACCCCAAACTGCTGCAATTACAGCTTTTCATACTGTAGTTGATGGCAATTCCATCCTTTCAACCTCTCAGCTCAGAAACATTGGAGTCACTCTTGACTCTGCTTTTTCCCTCATACTCAGTGTCTGGAAATGCTTTGGACCTTCCCTGAATATGATCACTCCTCTTTACCTTCACTTCTTTCACCCCAGTATGCATCACCATCATCTCTTACCTAGATTACCACAGCACTCTCTTAACAAGTTTTCCTTTAAAAAGTCATAATATCCATTGATTGAAAGTCAATTGATTAGGTGTTCAGAGATCTTGAAATGGAAGCATGGAATCTCTAGGCCCCACCCCAACCATATACGTTGCCCTATAAATCTCTTATATTTGGCTCTTCCTGAGTTGTATCCTTTGTAATAATACTGAAATGATAAGTATAGCACTTTCATGAGTTCTGTGAGTTATTCTAGTAAATTATCAAACCTAAGAGGGGGTCATGCGAACCCCTAAATTTATAGTCAGCTGAGAAAAGGATCAGGTGCCTTGAGTGTACCTGGGAAAGCTGACATCTATGGTGGGGGAAGTCTTGTGATACTGAACCCCTCAACCAGTGCTGTCTGTTCTAACCCTATTAGTGTCAGAATTAAATAAAACTGTGGAATCCCCAAGTAGTGTCAGAGAATTTGTGTGAGAAAACAACTGAGATAGATTTAGTTCTCTAACTTTTTATGATCATCTAACTTAGAATTAGAGAATAACCTAAAAATAGTAATAAAATCATTGAAACAAAGAGGCAACTAAACTCATCAATATAGAAAAGTACAAACAAAAAGAATGATCAAAATATAGAAAAATAATATGCACAAACTGGACCACAACAAATGTCACTTATTAACTAATTCAAAAAGTATATATGTTCTTATCAGATTTCCAGTGAGAAAGAACTGAAAGTTGAAACCAGAACCTCACCACAAACCCATTTCATTTAGTTGTATAATATATGCCTAATTTAACCCAATAGCAAAAAATGAAGCTCTGATATGAAGATATGAATTTTGTTGTTCTCAGCATCATTTTGTAATTTTCATAAAGCCCTGAATTCAAGAATTTCTTCACATATGGTGAGTAGCAGACAGAAGTGAAAAAAGTAAGGAAGTGGCTACTGCAGAAGTAAATGTATGATCCCTGAGCCAGTAAAAGGGAGAATGTGAAGGAAGTCATGGCCAACAGTGCCTAAACTTTGGAGAGACAAAAAAAAATGACAGTAGCTTAATTATTACAATAACATTTTCAGGAGTCATCAATTTACCTTTTTATCAATTCACTTCTTCAAATGATCTAGACATTAACACAATATCTCAAAAGCTGTGGGCTCAGTGCAGAGTTTGGGAAACCAGTCATGCCCAACATAACCTTTAGTGGCTCTGCAAACTACTCCTAATATTTAGTCTTAGAACAGGTTTCCAGGTGTCCCCCACTGGAAGCCCCTATACTCTTCTGAAAAGATCACCAGGTCATTATCCAACAAAGAAAACACAGATTGAACACAAAGAAATTCTAATTAAATAAAAATATTGAATAGCCTAGAGTTCAGCAGATCTGAAATTCAGTCAGTCAGACGTACTAACTTTTAATGTAGTGTCTAGTTTCAGATTTAGGTTTCCCAGGATGGGGAAAGCTGCTGAGGCTAAAGCCATCAAGTGGTTCCCAGGTGAGGGGACAAAAGAACAGAAGCGACCCATGTAGCATAACTGTCTCATGACATAAAACTGATACCTTGACCTTCCTAGTTGGATTCTATAACCTCAAGTCCACTAGACTAGAAAACAGAAGTTAATAATTCCGGGGCTCAACTCAGTTATTCTGTGTCACTTTGAACAAGATATTTGACCTTTCTGCTGCACATTTTTTCTCCTCTATAAAATGATAATAAGATTTTGCCACCTACCTCTCACCAATTTTGTTATTGCTGATTTTTTTTTTTTTTTTTGCATTTCCACAATGTGCTAGTGTGTGTAATACTGCTCTCCAGAGTTTAAGTTTGTAGGTGAGCTACTTTGCACTGGATATATACATCATAGTTTTTTTGTATGACTATTCACATCTACAGAGTTCATATTCCTAGTCCCATCTCCTAGTAACTCAATCCTGGGTACACAGCATATAAATACTATGTGCACACATAGAAGTGGTTGCTAATAATTAATTATACACTGCATTTTGTTTTTATTTCAGTTCTTCTTGAAATAGACATTTCTCAAAAGAAGACACACGATTGGCCAACAGATACGTGAAAAAATGCTTATCACTGCTAAGCGTCAGAGTAATGCAAATGAAAACTGGGTACCATAGAGAAAAATATGTCTGAAAAGTTATTTCAAGATAAACTTATTTCCCTCATGTGATGTGTATTTGTGTTCTCACCTTAGTCTGCCTGGGCTATCATAACAAACCACTATAGACTGGTGGCTTACACACACAAAAAGTTCTTACTTTTTATACTTCTGAAGGCTGGAATTCCAAGATCAAGGTTCTGGTCAATTCTGTTTCTGGTGAGGGTGCTCATCCTGGCTTGCATAGAGCCACCTTCTTACTGCATTGTCACATAGACTTTCTCAGTGCATGTGCACACACACACACACACACAGAGAATGAACTTTCCACTGTCTATTCTAGTGTCTATTTTTGTAAGGACACTAATCTTATTGGATCAGGGCACCATCTTTATAACCTCATTTAACCTTAATTACTAACCTGAAAGATCTATAGACTGAAAAACATAAAACACTGATGAAACAAACAGTAGAACACATAGATAAATATAAAGGTGTTTTGTGTTTATTGATTTCAAGAATTAATAGTATTAAAATGTCTCTACTACACAAAGTGACCTACATATCCAATGCAATCCTTATCAAAATTCCAGTGACATTTTTGCATAAGTAAAAAAAAAAGTCCTAAAATTTGTTTAGAACCACAAAAAACCCTGAGCAACCAAAACAATATTGATTTTTTTAAAAAAAGGGCAAGGCTGGAGGCATTATACTACCTCACTAAAAAATATAATGCAAAGCCATATTAAAATTGCATGGTACAAACAGAAAAACAGACATATAGACCAATGGAATAGAAGAGGGAGTCCAGAAATAAATCTATACATTTACAGTCAATTGATTTTCAACAAAGGTGCCAAGAACACACAATGAGGAAAGGACAGTCTCTTCAATAACCTTTCTTGGGAAAACAGGAGATTCACCTGCAGAAGAATAAAATTTGACCCTTTCCTCATACCATATACAAAAATTAACTCAAAAAAAGAAAGATGTAAACATAAGATCTAAAACTGTAAAACTATTATGAGAAAACATAGAAGAAATGCTCCAAAGCATTGTTCTGGGCAAAGATTTATTTAATATGACCTCAAAAGCACAGTCAACAAATGTAAAAAATAAGCATACAGAATTGCATCAAACTAAAAGGCTTCTGCACAGCAAAGGGAACTATTAGAGTGAAGAGACAATCCATGTATTGAGAGAAAATATTTGCAAGCCATATATCTGATAAGGCATTAATATCCAAAATATTTAGGAGACTCAAACAACTCAATAACAAATTAAACAAAGAATCTTATGAAATAATGGCCAGAGAACCTAAATAGATATTTCTTAAAAGAAGATACACAAATGATCAACAGATATCTGAAAAAGTGCTCATCATTGCTAAGCATCAGGGTATTGCATATTAAAACCACAATGAGATATGTTACACCTATTAGAATGACTACTATCCAAAAGATGAAAGATAAGTATCAGTGAGGGTATAAAGAAAAGGAAACAACTGTTGTGGATTGTTGGTGGGAATGTAAATTAGTACAAGCACCAAGGAAAACAATGCAGAAGTTCCTCAAATAACTAAAAATAGAACTGACATATGATCCAGCAATCTTACTTCTGATTATTATATCCAAAGGAACTGAAATCAGTATGCAGAAAAGATATCTGTACTCTCATGTTCATTCACAATAGCCGAGATACGGATACTGTATTCCAGTCTATGTCTCTTTTCAGATCTGTTAATGTTTTCTTCATATATTTAGGTGCTCCAATTTTGGCTGCAAATTTATTTACACTTGTTATATCCTTTTGATGAATTGAGCCCTTTGTCATTATATCATGACCTTCTTCAAAAAAGTCATTTTGTCTGATATACTTAGCACCCCTGCTCTCTTTTGGTTTCCATTTGTGTGGAATATCCATTTCTATCTCTTCACTTTCCATTTATGTATATTTTTAAAGGTGAAATGAATCTCTTGTAGACAGCATATAATTGAATCTTGTTTTTCTTAAATTCCTTCAGCCACTCAAAGCTTTTAATTTGAGAATTTAATCCATTTATAGTCAAATAAATTATTGATAGCTTAGAACTTACTACTGCCATTTTGTGAATTATTTTCTGTTTCTGTTTGTTCATTTTTATTTTTTGTAGCTCCTTTGTTCCTTTTCTTCCTTTCTTGCTGTCTTCCTTTATAATAGGTGAATTATAAAGTGCTAGTCTCTAGTTCTTTTTATATTTTGTGTATTTACTACAGGCTTTTGCTTTGAGGTTTACATAAGGCTTATATAAAATATATTATAGAGACTGTTATAATCTGACATCAACTTGAGCAAATAAAAACAACATTTTTCCTCCACACCTACTCTTGCATTCTACATTTTCAGTGTCACAATTTGCATCTTTTTATATTGTGTATCCCTTAACAAATTATTATATCATTTTTAATAGTTCTGTTATTTAACCTTTGCACTGAAGATATAAGTGATCTATGCACTACCTCTACAGTATTAGATCATTCTGAATTTGACTATGTACTTTTATCAATGAGTTTTATAGGCTTTGTACTTGCTTTTACCAATAAGTTTTATACTTTCATGTTTTTGTTATTAATTAGCATCTTTTTCTTTCAGCATGAAGAAATACTTTTAGCGTTTTTTGTAAGACAAATTTGACTGTGATAAACTCCCTCAGCTTTTGTTTGTCTGGAAAATGTTTTATCTCTTCTTCATTTCTGAAGGACAGTTTTGCTAGATATATTATTCTGGATTGGCAGTATTTTTTCTTCACTACTTTGAATGTATCATCCCACTCTCTCCTTGTCTATAGGGTTTCTACTGAGAAGACCACTGCTAGCCTTACTGGAACTCCCTTTTATGTAATATACTTCTTCTTTGTTTCTGTTAGTTTGGTGCAAAAGTAATTGTGGTTTTTGCCATTATTGTCTATGACAAAACTGCAATTACTTTTGCACCAACCTACGATATCAGGATTATTGCTTTGTTTTTGATTTTTGACAGTTTGATTACAGTATACCTTTGTTTAGTCTAGTTTGGATTGAATCTGATTAGAGACCTTGGAACTTCCTCTACCAGGATATTTATATATTTCCCAGATTTGAAAATTTTTCTGCTACTTTTTCTTTAAATAAGTCTTCTGGTTTTCTGTCTTTATCTTCTTCTTCTTGTATATCTATAATTAAAATATTTGCTCTTTTGATGCTGTCTCATATGTCCTGAAAGCTCTCTTTATTCTTTGTCTTTCCTCCACTGACTGTGTGCTTTCAAATAGTCTGTCTTCAGGTTTACAGATTCTTTCTTCTGTTTGATCAATTCTATTGACATTCTACTGTATTTTTATTTCATTCATTGTGTTTTTATATTTTTGAGCTCTAGAATTTTTGTTCAATTTTTTATGACCTCTCTGTTAAACTTCTAATTTTAGATGTGCATTGATACCTGATTTTCTCAAATTGTTCCTCTGCATTTTCTGGAAGTTAACTGAACATCCTTAAAACAATTACTTTAAATGTTTGTCAAGCAATTCATAAACCTCCATTTCTTTGGGGTCTGTTACTGGTGCTTTATATTGTCCCTTTGGTGATATCATTACCCAACTATTCTTGATCTTTGTGGCCAGATGTTGTTTCCTGCACATTTAAATAACTGGGGACGTATTCAAGTCTCTGTAGACTGGCTTTGTCTAGGAAAATCCTTTACCAGGTAAGCCTGTCTAAAAATTCTATGCAGGCTGTCTGATGTAGTCTATAGGCAGGCTTGCTGCTGGAGTCCTTGAGTAGATTGGCTTGGTGTCTGGGTCAGCAGGTAGGTAGGCCTGGCACCTGGGTTTGCAATATTGGCCCTGGAGCCAGGATTCACTGGGAGGGACCTATTAATTGGGTCCACAGAGGTGAGTCTAGAGCCTGGGCTTATAAGAGGGAGGCCAGGTGCAGTGGCAGAAACATATAATCACAATACTTTGGGAGGCAGAGGAGTGCAAATCATTTGAGGCCAGGCATTTGAGACCAGCCTAGTCAACAAGGTGAAACCCCATCTTTATTTAAAATATAAAAATTAACTGGCTTTGGTGGCACATCCCTGTAATCCCAGCTACTTGGGTGGCTGAGAAACAAGAATCACTTGAACCCAGGAGACAGAGGCTGCTGTGAGCTGAGATCATGCCACTGCACTCTAACCTGTGCCAAAGAATGAAATTCTGCCTCAAAAAAAAAAAAAGAAAAGAAAAAAGATTGGGCCTGGAGACTGTATTTGTGGAGCCAATCAGAAACCCAAGTCCATAAGAGCTGACCTAGCACTGAGGTAGTCCTGGAACTTGGGTCCACTGGGATGGGCCTGGAGCCTCTGTCCGTGGAGGCTAGCCTAACACTGGGATCTACTGAGTTGGTCCTGAACTCTGGGGCCACTGAATCCTGGGGCCACTTGGACTAGCCTGGAGTCTAGGATAGGCATGAAGTCTGCATACAAAAAAAGGCTGGTCTAGTGCCTTGGATAACAGTTGCCGGCCTGGCCTGGTGACTGGAGCAATAGGAGCTAGACTCTGGGTCTGCAGGGACTGGCACAGAGTCTGGGTATGTGGGTGCTGGCCTGGAGCTTCAGGGGTCGTCCTGGGGCCTGGGTCTGTGGGGGCTGGCCCAGGGAATGGGATCTACTGCGAAGGAGTGAACTCTGGGTTTGCTGAAGCAGGCCTGGTCTCTAGGTCTGCCGCAGGGTGAGGCTATAGGGACTGATCTGGAGGGCAGAGTGGCAGGAATAGCTTCACACTGAGAAGGTCTGGATTCTCTGTGTGTGCCAGCCTGGTGACTGAGACCAGTGTTGCCAACCTGGCACAGGAGCAGGCCTGAATCCTGAGACTAAGTGGGCCTACCTGGCTCTGGGCTGGTCTAAGACCTAACCCAGATCTGGAGCCTGGACCACAGGGCTGGCTATGACTAGGGCTGCAGGGGTTGGCTTGGTGCTGGCCTGGGTCCAGAGCTTGAGCCAGGCCTAGAGACTAAATATATGAAATTGGCCTGGCATTAAGGCCTGTCTGGAGTCTGGGAACTCTGGAATTAGCCTAAAATGGTTCAGCAGAAAGTCTGCCAAGCAGGCCTAGAGTTTAGGCTATGAGATCTAACCTAACACTGGGGAGGCTTAGTCTGCAGGTACTGGGCTATAGTCTGGTGAGAAGGCCTGCCCAGTGCTGAGTTTTACTGGCAGAGGCCCAGTGTTGAAGTCTAAGGCAATGTCCAGCACTCCCATTTTTTGTCCTTCCTCTAAGGAGAGTGTATCTCTATGCTGTTCTGTCTGGGGTTGAGGTAGAGATGACACAGGCAATGTAAAACTATCTTTTCTACCCTTTTCGATGCATCTGTTTTTATCTCTGTGCTATATCCAGGTGCTGTAATCTGTCACTTGATTTTTTTTTTAGTTATTGTGAAGATATTTTTATGCATGAATAGTTATTCAAATTAATGTTTCTACAGGAGAGGAGCTCTGGAAAGTCCTGTTTTGCCATCTTGCTGATGTCAAAACTTTGCAGAGAAGTAGAATCTCACCTTAAAATTAGATTTGACAAAAACCATGGTCTAAATATTTGTGTCCACCCCTACTTCTAAATTCATATATTAAAATCCTAATCTCAATGCAGCAGTATTAGGAAGTGAGTTATTTAAGGAAGTGATTAAGTCATAAGGTCAGGTGTCCCCATGAATGTATTTACTGTGCCCATAAAAGAGGCCCAAGGGAGCTTGTTCATTCCTTTTGCCAGGTGAGGTTGTAGCAAGAAGTTGACATCTATGAAGCAGAGAGGGAACTCTGACTAGACACCAAGTCTGCTGCTGCCTTAATCTTGGACTGCCTAGCCTCCAGAACTGTGAGAAATAAAGTTCTGTTGTTTAAGCCACCCAGTCTATAATACTTTGTTATAGTAGCCTGAACAGACTAAGACAACAAGGAAGCACAATGCATTAAACAAATAAAAATGGGGTAGTTGTCTTTGAAGTCACGGTGAGAATTCTACTCTAGAATTTCAACTCTACAATATCTCATCAAAGAGAGTCAAGAAAGCTCCTTATGGAAAATAGGACAAAATATTAGTAATTATAACCCAAATTGTCATACCTCAACCAAGCATCCCATCCCTTTTCAGCTTCTTCAGAGTTAAAAGTTTGCTTTCAGCTTACTTAAACCTAAGGTTAAGTAAGATTAAGCTCTAACGTAGTTTTCCATATATCTATCTAATTCTCTCAAATATTTTGTGATTTCCTGCCGGTAAATGACACACCTCAGATCTCTTTTATCCTTGAAGTTATATCCAATGTCTTATTTCTGAAATACTGGAGTATGATATTTATGATAAACAATGGACTTCAGCCTAGTCCTATATTAACACAGAATCCAGAATCATACCAGGAATAGAATCTTGGAGACTACCTAATTAAGTCTGCTCATTTTACCGATGAAACTGAAGCCAAGAGAATCTCTCAGCAATTAATTATCAAAAAGGAGTAGAGAATTCACATCTCTGCATCTATAGACCAGCCATCTCTTCCCTAAGGTGTGTGCTCTCTCAAAATTCATTTCTTGTAATCCCCAGTTTTGAACACAGGGACTTATATTTGGAAAATTTTGTGAGTTAAATTTTACTGGAGAGCCAGACCCTCAGAAAATTCAAAAGTAAACCTGGGATGCTCACCCAGTGATTTTCATTAAACATCTGACATTTATCTTATAGAGGTGAGTTTATCTTACCACAATTCTTCATTGCAGTCATGGGAAAATAGCAGCACTTACCATGTGAAGGTAAATATTATGGCAAGATAAATATTAACTTTTGAAAGAAACCACTCTAGCTGGTTAAAAATCACAAATGGCATCAGTTGTTTAAGGTTTATGCTTTTATAGAGTCTCTGTGGACAATAGAGTTTCTTGAACTAAATCTGTTTTTCTCAGAGATTTAATACTAGGGTAAAGGTATCTGGTATTCTACTCAATACGAAGAAATTTCTTAGTTGCAACGACAGTGTGCAGCAGAGAAGGAATTCATCTAGGGGTATTTGACCTCTCTCTACACAGCTACACTTCTTCTCTCAGTAGGCTCATCCTTTCTGTGTTTACAAGTATTGAATCTGAGATACATAGAAATCCCTCCTGACCTAATCCCTGGCTCAGCAGTGTTTAAGACAGCCAGAGATTTTCAGAGTTTAAGTTAGAAGATGACTTGACAATGCCTACAAATCATCTATATGCTGTTTCCTCCTCCTTGTACCTAGTGGGGAACAGTCATAGAGAATGAATAATTTACCCCTCCTCCCTCCACAGGCCCTGGAAGGAAAAGCCATGGAGAGAGGTCATGTTATACTATATGCATTAGCTATGACAGTCTGTTAACTAGTTGGAGAATGCTTAATAAGCCATTATCTCACATAATAAAGACTGTTTTATCTTGCTTTTCTACCAAAAAAGAGTTGCCTGTTCTGTCTTTGCCATTTTGTAAAAGAGTTGATGGAATGCCTTAAAAGATAAAGAATCATCATTCAAATGCTTACACTAAGCTCCTAGAACACAGGGATACTCCAATGATAAACATTTCCTGGATGATTGTTAACCTTCTTTCCCCATACATAGAGATGACCTCCCACAAGAGAGAAGAACCATGGGAATTGGAAGACACAGATGTCAGTTACATGAACATGCAGAAATTGACTTAAAAGGCATTAAAGGGTTTCTTGATAAATAAAACACTTCTGAAAATGTGTGTGTGTGTGTGTGTGTGTGTGTGTGTGTGTGTGTGTGTGTGTGTTCATGTTCATCTAGACCTACTGGGGAGCAGCTGGTTTATGGAAAACAATTGCAATGAAACTAAGAAAACTAGGTAACTTATAATGCCCTGATAGAGATCTCTGAGTGCCCACTGGAAAGTGAAATAGAAATTATTAGCCAAGGGAAAAAATATTGTATTGTGCATAAAATGCAAGTCATGTTATTAAATGAATATAAAAAGCTTATCTAAATAATTTACACAATTTTGGATCCACAAAGGACCATCAGAGGCAATACACTTATTCCGGTGGTGATCTCACAGATAAAAATCATTTGGGATGTTCTTTCTCAGAACTGCATCTAGAGATGAGGACTCATCTTTTAACTATCCAAAAGATTACATTCTTCCTTTGATGGCAGGTTTTACTGTTTAGGAATGAATAGTCATTTGGCAGTTAATTCTTAATAACCAGATAATTTAAAAAGAGGATAATAGTGTTATGGACAAACAATGGTAAGTGACTATTAAGTAATGTGTTGATAATCTAAACAACAATGAAATATTTTCTTAAAAATTGCACCCTGGCACAAAAGACAATTCAAATATAGAAGTTTCCTAAAAAGTTTGGGCAATGGCAGAATTGCTGGAATTGGTACATAGCTTCCCAAAGACTTCCCAAAGAGACTATTTTTAAAATAGTCTGGTTTGACTATTAGTTTAAAATAGTCTGGTTTGACTAATAGTTTGGTTGTAGGAAAAGTGCTGCCTGTTTAAAAGAAAAAAGGCCCATAGCTTTATAGTTTTACGTTATGCAAGTTGAAAAAATATAGACTAAAGGAATGACAATTTCACGAACTCTTGAAAGACAGCTATTCATAGAAAGACCTTGTGGCAATAATGTTGTAAAACCTACTGTTTATGTTGAATATTGAAAAGAAATCCAGCTACACAGAAGAAATGCAAAAAGAAGTAAAGTGCTCAACCCGGAGGCCAGACTGCTGGAAAATGAGAACAATATGAGACATGAGTCTCCTGAGATTAATGAGTCCAGGAGGGTTCACTTTTGTTACAAATTACAAATTGAGTCTGCTCTAAGGTAGTTTCAGGTTTGGAATTTAGGGTTCCCCAAGGGTTCTATTTCAAAGAACAAACCATCTATGATGACGAATGTTTGAAGGTAATACATCAAATAATATCTTTATGTGCATGGTTGGGTTTTAAATCACTCCTCCTTGAAGAGAAAAAATAAAATGACAAATTTTAATTCAAATGCCACAGGAAATGTTTAAATAGTAATACTAATAAAATAAAAATAAAGCAGGCACAGAAAAGTAGAAGAGAAATTACGCTTGCATTCTAGTTCAGGGGGCGTATAAGAAATACAGAATACCTTTGCATACAATGAATTCTGTTCAGAAAAGAGAGTTTTGTCAAGTTTAGGATTGTGAACATGTTCAAAATTTTAACTTTGATGTTGAAGCTTTTGTTCCATTGATGCAACAAATCCTTGACTTTTGTGGAAGTAGTTCAAATTTAAAGCTAAAGTGACAAAAGATTATCCAGGCATCAATAGCTCTTAGCAATAAAATAGTGACGCTAACTCTAGCTCGATTGGGTGAATATTAACTTGGCATATTCAAGCTGAAAGGAGCAGGACCCATACTCGTCAGCCAGGAGAATTTCAATTATCTAGAGTCTAACCCAGAACATTTACAAAGAAACTTTTAAAACACACCTGAGTTTTCCCATTTAATTCAGTGGGTCAACACATCTGAATGATTTTATAAACCCTCAACTTCACTGATTTCCAACTTTTTTTATGAGATATGGTTATGCAGCTCTATTTGTTCTTTGGCTATAAAAGTCATATACTAGGGCTTATTGGTCTTTGTGCTAAAAAAAAAATACTGGTTAGTTGCATTTGTTTGAAATATTCTAGGCAGTATTGGCTAGGGGAAAATAATATGACAAAAGAGGCTATGTGTTTTTTTTAAAAATCATCTCTTCTCCCAAAGAAATCTGACTTCTCTTCTGAAATCTGCCCAGTAGGAACCATAGAAAAGTGACAGGGAGCTGCTGGTTGGTTTTTCTTGCTGCTAAAACATATGTTGTTATGTCATGTCCCAAACAGAAAACTGAAGCATCCCTTTCAAATTCTCAGCATCACTGACACTTCCAACAAGTGCTCTCGTATTGGTTTTGGTCTTATCTGTTCTTAACAGACAGCCTCATGCCTTGGAAATTTGACCTGAAATAAAAATTCAGCCCCAAGTATCTGCTGTCAATTGTGCAGAAAATAGGAGATGACAGCAAAGTCACTTCTGCATGCTGAATTAGATCTCTTTCCAACATCTTCTAATGTCATTATTAGCACTCAAATACACTGTGTCAAAATGTGTCTGTGTAGGGAGATGGACCAGGCAACACTGAGTTTCCCTCTTAGTCAATTTGACAAGCTATTTTTAATACATACCTCTGCATAGGGAATTATTTAGGAAAGGTACCTAACCTGTCACAGAGATTTGGAGATAAAGACATTCAAAATGGACATATATAGTCAATAGGGAGCAGCTTATACAATTCAGTTGCAATTAGCTACTTCCAAATTTGGGCAAAGATCGTAAATCTGATGTTACGGAATCTATAAGCCGAAGAAGTAAACTCAACTTGGAAATTCTTTGAATTTCAATGGCTCACAAATAGTTTTTTTTTGATTCAGGATCTTTCATGATGGTTCCATCAAAGATGACATTTCCACTTCCCTTGTGAATCTGTTCTATGTGTATAGAATTATGCTTTTATAATGAAACTAATTTTATAATTAATCAATATCTTTAATTTATTATAGACATATTGCATATGCTGTAATGGGTGAATTAACTTGGAGTTTGCATGAAGTTTTCATACTCTACCCCATCCCATCCCAAAGAGCCACTTGAAAGATGTTGATAAACTGACAGCTTATGTAACTACATTGTTTTTATACAAGATGACAAAGATGTGTTCTCATGACTACAGAAAGGAAATCTAAGATAAATGGATAGAAACATCAAGTCAGCTGAATCAGATGCAATGTAATATATTCTCATATTTTCTCAAAGTCTTAGAAAGATAAAATATTTTTTATCAAAAGAGAATATCCAATTGTTTGGGATGCTCAAGAGTGAATCAGACATCAGTGATAGTTATATTAATTGAATTCAGATGCCCCTTCCTCAAATCCTAGAAGTTGATTATTTAATTATTCTTTGACTTAAAATGAAATAAGGTTATTTCTATTCAAGCAGAATACATGTGTCATTCCCAAAAATCCCAAAGAAAACTTTCTGAAATTATAGCTGGTAGCCAACTACCACATATACTATTGAGTTCTGACCCAAACTACACAGAAATGTTGATAGTTATCAGCATCATCCTTAACCTCTCTCCCTCTCTGGCCACCCTTCACCATAGTACTGTACCTGTGGATTGTGACTCTCACACACACACACACACACACACACACACACACACACACACACACTTTTCAGTAGGAATTCTCAGTCCTAAAAGATTTTATGCAACAGAATAATGCACCAGCTCCCCACAGAGCATGAGACTGTGAAAACGAGCCTCATGGTTAAACCCTTGTCCGGGCACATGTTGAGAGAGGCAGGAGGTGATAGTTAAGTCAAAATCATCGGTTAATTTTCAAGTGCCATTTGTCTTGTTATCTAGGTAATGTTCTGGCAAACACATTTGTGGAAGGAATCTCCTGTGGTTTCTCCTGGGAGCAAGCAGAACATATTTGACAGAAGCTGCTTAGCAAATCAGTATGGGAAAAAAAAACAATATATTGAATATTTACTGTGTATGGGGTATATTTACATGCTCTCCTTCATTCCAGTCTCACTATATTCTATAAGTTAGGTACGCCCATCCTATCCACATTATTATGGATCAAGCAAAGTATAAATTCCTGAAACTCTCTGTCCAATGAGAAAGAACAATATTCTGTTTGCCCAGGATACTTTCCTCCCATCTTCTCCACCTGCCACCCTCCAAACAGAAGTGTTCCAGATCTTCTGCTTTCTCCTTTCACAAGGAAGAGGAGTGGTTCTGGCTTAATTCAACATAAGGCAGAAATCAAGTGTGGTTTCTACCTGTAGATATAGTGAGTGGAGTTAGAAAATAAAGGCCAGACAGGTAACTATAGGGAAAAGCTGAGGTTGAACCAGGGAACAGTGTTTCCCAAATGGTGTCTGAAAAGGAGAGTCTAAGTACTGAGAGCTGAAATAGAAGAAAGTAGGCATGAGCACAAGAGCAAAGCTTTGCAGTCAGAATGATTTAAATGATTATCATGGCAACCAGATTCTGGAAAGGAGGCCACCACATACGATTCCCAGAGCAGGGCTGCAGTCCTAGTCCTCATCACTTGGTTTTCTTGGTTTTACTCTGAATAGATGAAAGTATGACAAAGATTCCCCACTGATCTTTCAATAACCATTTGTTTTTCTCCAAATATTTCCAAAGTCCTCCCCAGTCAATTAATCACCACATCCTTGGTGTTGTAGCAGCCCCTTGTATCTGTCTTGATCAGCACTTACCACATTGTCACTGCACGTCTCTGTCTAAATTCAGAGCTCTGGTTTACATAAGCCGCCTCATTTTGTAGCCCAGAAAATTGTATGCCAAACACTCAATGAATAGTTGTTGAATGAAGGGATATATGAACAAATGGGTTTTTGAGTTACTCTGACATAAGTGCCGTATGTCCTATGCTTCTCTATAATGTATTATACTTCAATCGTTAGATGCATATTTATGTCAGACATCTTAACATTTTTGAAGTTAGAATGTTTTTAGCAAGGTGATATATACACTTTAAAAAACTGAGTCTCTCCCTCCCTCCCCTGCCACACACACACAAACCGTTGCTTAAACAACGGTATACCTTCTCTGTCTTATCAAGGGAATAGCATATTTTTATGATGAGAAGAGATTCTTAGAGATACAACACCTCATTCCAAAGAACTATCTTTTGTTAATGGTGGAGCGTTTGGGCCTTGTAACAGCCGAGAAGTCATGGCCTGGGCTCCTCCACATCCCACTGCCCTCACCACCTGCTGAAATATAGCAGAGCCACACTACAGGGAAGTTAAAGGAGAAGTTGCTTTCACACTCTAACCCTCAAGCATGCTCCAGGGAGTATCTTCTCACGTGCATCTTATGAACAAGAAGCAAGAAACGATACAAAGCTGTCCAAACATAGGCCCTTAGGCCACTGATTCAAGGTCAATGGCACAAACACTAAATAGAAAACATGCAGATGTCACTTCTAAATTCCCAGTCTTTTCTCGGCGCTGCTTTCAAGATAGTAACACTTTTCTTTCCTGTACCTGTTAATGTGTCCATCTCCCTTTTCAAGCTGTTTTTCTTAAAGGCTGGGACCATACCTAATTCATTTTTATAGGATAGCAGGTAGTAGTAGAATTCTTATTACAAATGAAAATACTGTACTTAATTTGCATATTTTATTTCAATTAATTTAATAAATCTTCACCCTTCACACTTATTATTATCCCCATTTTATAGATGATGAAACAGCCCTAAAATGGTTATGTATCTTGCCCAAGTTGCAAAGCTAGTTAAGTGGTGGATTAGAGATACAAACTGGGGTTTTACTAAGTCAATGGTCTTACTTTATTGTAAGAGGTTTAAGTCAAGTTCATGTTGACTTTCACACTACACCATGAAGATTTACAACTCTCTGCCTTGAAATATGAGGTGCTACTGCTTTCACATTTTGTAAGCATCTTTCAGTAAAGTTAACACAAGACAATGCAAAAGCATTATGTAAAGTAAGAAAATATGTGGTATTATGATATAAAATGGAATTTCAAACCTTGAGTATTTTTATATATTCTAGGAACCCATTTTAGAGAAAAGTGAGATCTTAAAGAGCAATGAGACCAATTCTTCTCTCTCTCACATGGTCCTGGTCAAATCGCTAGTTAGTGGAAGAGGCAACCAAGCACTATGTCATATCCTTAACTTCTTAACGGAGAGAAAACTTGATTTGCATTCTGGCATTTTGTTGCTTTGCTTTCATAAAGAGGTTTCTGTGTGAAAGAACCTTTTGGTTCAATGCAAAAATATCTCCACACTATGATTTTGTCATGTGTTGCTGAAAATAAATAGTGGTTACAAATGACTACTTATTCATCACAAAGTATTAGTGGTTGTAAATCATTTAGAAAGTGTAAAATGCAATTAAAATATGAACTAATACAATAAAGCCCATCTTTCACAGTTTTATGAGTGCTGGAAGGAAATGTAGAAAATAATGGGAAAGTTTAAATGGAAAAGAACTAAGAAATTACTTTGGAAAATGCTCGTCACAGTTTAATACTAACAACAATAATGATAAAGCATGCTAGGAGCACATTAAATACGCTGCTATCCTGGGAGTTTGGCCCTCCATGCTTTAACTTTGTAATTAGGGAGGTTTCGAAGCTTTTCTATCCCCTCAACACAAAGAACACTCTGCCTTCATTCCCCATCAGCGGTATCCCATCTTACATCATTGTGGGTTTTGGCTCTCCAATTTCAAAGTGTGGGTGGGGAGCTACCTGACCCTCTCCACAGAAAACATCATCCCATCGCCTGGCTCTGAAATCCAGTGCATTCCTCAGTGGATCCTCTCTTGACCTTTGCAGGTGTGTTTTCCAAAGCACTTTGTTTCTTTCCTGAATCCTATTGCTCCAGTTTCTGTTCTAGCTGTTTTCTCTACCTGACATGCCTTTTCATGGAATGTTTGCCTTCAATAGTTAGCTATATTTAATGCTCACTTAAAATCCTATCTTGTCCATTAAGTCATCCAAGCTTTCCTCCGCTAAAATTAACTTCTCACTCTACAATACCCTCACATCACCTTTGTACTTCCATTAGAAGCATTTTTGTTTGTAGCCATCTCTTCTATAATGCCAGAGGATAATTCTTCCTTTTTGCTTTGATCCCTCTCACAGTGCCTAGAGGAATGTGTTTGTGTGTGAGTGTGTGTGTGTGTGTGTGTGTATTTTCAATAGGTGCTCTTTATATATTTGTTTTATTGAACAAAAGAGTCTTTGTGAAATTTTACATTCAAAGAAAAAAAAGGCTTTTTAAGCTCTTAGATTGTTTGTGTTCCACCTCTTGACTTTACCCTTTTAAGCAGGCCTCTGTGCAGAAGGATCTCTAAATTTATTATCATTTTATGAGAAGATCTCACCTACTCAGATGGTCTACAATTGGAAATAAATGTGTTATTTTTTAACTGTCTCATTCCCATATTTCTGTATTTAGAGTAAGAAGTAGCTGTCCCAGCAAATCTCCACTCATTAGACACTGCACCTTCTGGAAAACCATTTGCTTGTTCCATGCCCAGAAAGAAGTGCATTTGATGTTTGGACCATGATATTGTGAAGACAAGACTGAATTCTTTTATCCAACAAATATTTCTCAAGTGTCAATGAGTTTTAGGTACTGAGGGGAATACAGAGAGATAGTATGATTCCTGACTATCCTTATGTTAAGGAGGAGGTTGAACTTTAGAGTCAAATGGACACAGTTCAAATCCTCACTCTGCTGCCTGTGGTGTGCCCATGGGCAGTGCCAAAATACAAACCATGTAGAGAGGTTTCAAGGTGCACGGGTACTGAGGTGGCAGGCACTTCTTATCCAGAGTTATACAGCCACCACTTGTTACTATTGTCAGTTACGTGACTATTGTAAGTGGTTCAAAGTAATAAATTATGTATTTTATAAGTTCCTATTCATCAAAGAAAATAGCAGTCTCTGGCATGTAGTGAGAGTACTTTATGCAAAGTTTGTTGACTGAATGAACCAAATGTCAAAATATGAAATAAGAACAGTAAATGCTGAGGAAATTCGGAGACAGGTTGTTCCCTATGAGCTGGGAAGCAAAGGAAGTGAAGACCTCACGAAGGTAAATAGACCTAATCCTCTGAGTAAGATTAAAACTAGCAAGGAAAGGGAATGGATCAAGCTTTTGAGAGCAGATATTGTGTCTGTCTGGTTCACTGTATGTTTCTAGCTTCTAGCACAGTGCTTCAACACAGTAGGCCTTCAATAAATATTGATTATATGAATGGATAGCTTCTATATGTAAGGAATATTGTTAGTAAAAATAAGTCAGAATTGACTGTGGTATCTATTATGAGAAAGTGAGATGAGGAGGCAATCAGGTGACACGATGGACAGGCAGGAGGGAGATACGGTCAGCAAGGGAAAAGTAAAGCAATGTTGGGAAGCTTTTCTTTTTCCTTTGAGATGGAGTCTCGCTCTGTTGCCCAAGCTGGAGTGCAGTGGCACAATCTCAGCTTACTGCAACCTCTGCCTCCCAAGTTCAAGTGATTCTCCTGCCTCAGCCTCCCTAGTAGCTGGGACTACAGGCACACACCACCACGCCTGGCTAATTTTTGTATTTTTAGTAGAGACACAGTTTCACCATATTGGCCAGGCTGGTTTCAAACTCCTGAGCTTGTGATCCGCTTGCTTCAGCCTCCCAAAGTGCTGGGATTCCAGGCATGAGCCACTGTGCCCAGCTGGGAAGTTGGGAATGTCAAGTTGAGTAGGGGGAAGAGAAGCCATCTCAGGTTTGTGTGCAAGGATATTGAATGCAGAACTGGAAGAGAGTCTGGGAACTAAGATTAGATGGCATGAGGTGATCAGAAATGGACTGAGTGGTGGCAGAGAGAAAGAATCAACAGACTCCATGGCTAATTAGATAGAAAGTATGAGGGAAAAAGCCAAGCAAGACTCTGATGTTTTAATCCTTTGACACTAAGAGAATGTGGGTGCCCAGGAAATGAGTAATGTGAGAGGTTATGATGACTTTCAAGGTTCATTTTTGGATGTTACATCAAGCTGATGGAGGAGTATCTAGGGCATCTGCTGTCTCATTCAACAAATATTTTTAAAGTGCCAATATGTTTGGGTCACTCACTCATGAGAATACAGAGACATGATACAGGTCCTTGCTGGCCCTGAATATGCTAAACAGGAGGAAAGACTTTGGAGTCAGGAAGATAAGTCTCAAGAGTGATGATATGCCTTAGACTTGAAGCCTGATGTTCAGAATTCAGATTTCAGATGAGATGTCATAGTTGAAGACTCACCATGGATGAGATCCAATTCTCCAAGAAAGTTAATGAAGAAAAGTAGCAGAGAACAGTAATCAGATAAAAAGGGATGGGGTTTTTCATAGCTGTGGCCTGGTGCAATAATACCCTTTGTATAGCTATCTCCCTCTTTTTTATTTATTACTTTAAATATTGTCTAAGAAAGGTTTTCCCGTCCAACACATTATTCTCATTCTCCAGCATTTATCTGTTTCCTTATTACAGGATAGAGCACAGTATTCATGCCTTGTCTTTGATTTAAAGAAAAAAAAGTCTTTGTCTATCACTATAATTTAGGGTAAGGACCAGGTTTTCTTACTCACCATTAAATTTTTAGAATTCTATGGCCCACTAGAACTTTCTGCAATGGGAACGGAAAACCAAATACTGCATGTTCTTAGTGGGAGCTAAACACATGGACGTAAAGAAGGGAACAATAGACAGCAGGGCCTATTTGAGAGTAAAGGATGAGAGGAGGGTGAGGATCTAAAACTACCTATCAGGTACTATGCTTATTATCTGGGCAATGAAATCATCTGTACACCAAACCCTTGCAACATGAAGTGTACCCATGCAACAAGCCTGCACAGGTATCCCCAACCAGAACCCAAAATAAAAGTTGGAAAGGAAAATAAATAAATAAATAAAAGCACATGGACTTCTGTAGATACGTGCTGTTAACTGCAGTGATGTATGGGTAGTAGAATTAGAGGTGGTTAGTATTTTCTCCTTTTGTAAATCTGCATTTTTCTGATTTTTTTGGTAATAGGTATCAATTAAGTAATAATAAAACAATCAGTTCCCATCTCCCAGGGCTACAGTATATGTTAACTAAGATATTTATTCACCTATTTGATAAATATTTATTAAGCACCTAAAAAAAAGAACTTTCTGCAATGATGGAAATATTCCCTATCTGTGCTGTTATAGTAGCCACTAGTCTCAGTGGCTAACGCTTAAAAAGCAACTGGTGTGATTGAATACCTACATTTTATATTTTAGTTATATTTAACTATTTTAAGTTTAAGTAGCCACATATGTCCAGTGGCTATCATATTGCTCATCACAATTTTAATAGTAAACATCAATAAATGGAGTTTGAATAAATAAATGAATAAAATGCAGAGTAATCTAGCTCATGTATCTCTCAATCTTTTTTTTAATATCTTGTCTACTATAGCATCAGAGCCAGAGCTTAGACATCACTTACTTATCCAAAAGTTCACAATGGCACAATTTCATGATAACATCTTAGCCCTTTTATTGCTATTATAAATGGAGATCTATAAAGGGTAGAGTCCAAAAAGGGCACTAATATGAAAAGGGAAGGGAAAAGAAAGGGAATACAAGGG
>PVKP010010963.1:0-62981 GCA_004027715.1 Plecturocebus donacophilus
TCCCACCTTAGCCTCCCAAAGTGCTGGGATTACAGGCGTGAGCCACCGTTCCCACCTGGCTTTTATTATTTTGAAATATGTCCCTTCTATGCCAAGTTGCCAAGTTTGTTGAAAGTTTTTAATCATAAAAGGATACCAATTTTGTTGGACGCTTTTTTTTTAAATCTATTGAGATGATAATACAGTTTTTGCTTTTAAATTCTGTTTATGGAGTGTATCACATTTATTGACTTGCATATGTTAAATCATCCCTGCATTTCTGGGAGGAAACCCACTTGATCATAATGAATTATCTTTCTGATGTGCTGTCAGATTCAGTTAGCTAGTATTTTGTTGAGGATTTTTGCATCTAAGTTCATTAGGGAAATTGATCTGTTGTTTTTGTTGTTGTTGTTGTGTCTTCCTGGTTTTGGTATCAGGATGATACCAGCTTCACAGAATGATTTAGGGAGGCTTCCTTCTTTTTCAGTCTTTTGGAATAATTTCAGTAGAATTAGTACCAGTTCTACAAATATCTAGTAGAATTTAGCTCTGACTCCATCTGATCCTGGGCTTTTTTTCCTGTTGGCAATTTTAAAATTTCCAATTCAATCTCACTGCCTGTTATTGATCTGTTTCTATTTCCTCCTGATTTAATCTAGGAGGGTTGTATGGTTTCAGGAATTTGTCTATTTCTTCTAAGTTTTCTAGTTTGTGCACATAAAGGTATTCATAGTAGTCTCAAATGATCTTTTGTATTTCTGTGGCATCAGTTATAATGTCTCCAGTTTTATTTCTAATAGTGCTTTTTTTGGATCTTCTCTCTTCTTCTCTTGGTCAATCTAGCTAATGGTCTATTGATTTTATTTTTTTAAAGTAACCAGCTTTTTCTTTCATTGATCTTTTATATTTTTTTGTTTGAATTTAATTTAGTTCTGTTTTATCTTTGTTATTTCTTTCCTTTTTCCAGCTCTAGGTTTAGTTTGTTCTTGTTTCTCCAGTTCCTTGAGATGTGACATTAAGTTGTCAACTTGTGCTCTTTAAAACTTTTTGATGTAGGCATTTAGTGCTATAAACTTTCTTCTTAGCACTGCTTTTGCTGTATCCCAGAGGTTTTGATAACTTGTGTCATTGCTATCATTCAATTCAAAGAATTTCTAAATTTCCATGTTGATTTCATTGTTAACCCAGAGATCATTCAGGAACAGATTATTTAATTCCACTTATTTGTATAATTTTGGGGATTGTTTCTGGAGTTGACTTCTGGTTTTATTCTACTATGGCCTGAGAAGACACTTGATATGCTTTTGATTTCTTTTATTGAGACTTATCTCATGGCCAATCATATGATCTATCTTGGAGAATGTTCCACATGGTGATGGAAATAATACATGTTCTTCAGATCTTGAGTAAAATATTTTGTAAATATGTTAAGTCCATTTGTTCTAGTGTGTCACTTAAGTATATTGTTTCTCTGTTTACTTTCTGTCTCAAAGACCTGTCTAGTGCTTGTCAGTGGTATACTGAAGTCTTTCACTAATATTATTTTGCTATCTATTTTGTTTCTCAGGTCTAGTAGTAATTGTTTTATGAATCTGGAAGCTCCAGAGTTTGGTGCATATAAATTGAGAATTGTAATATTTTGTTAAATTAATCCTTTTATGATTATATAGTGATGATCTCTTTTTTTTCACCATTGTTACTTTGAAGTCTGTTTTGTCTGATATAGGAATAGCTATTTCTACTCTCTTTTGGTTTCCATTTACATGGAATACCTTTTTCTATCCTTTTACCTTGAGTTTATATGAATCTTTCCATGTTAGGTGAGTCTCTTGAGGACAACAGATACTTGAATTGTGACTTTTTAAATCTGCTCTGTCATTCTATATCTTTTAAGTGGAGTGTTTATGCCATTTACATTCAACATTAATATTGAGATGTGAGATACTGTTCTCTGCATCATGTTAATTCTTACCTAAATAGTTTTTTTTTCATTGTTGTTGTTTTATAGGCCCTGTGAGTTTTAAGTTTTCAAGAGGTCCTATTCTGTTGCCTATTGGCCTTTCATTTCAAGGTTTAGAACTCCTTTTAGCATTTGGTGTAATGCTGGTTTGGTAGTGACACATTCCCTCATCATTCATCTGAAAATGATTTTATTTCTCCTTCATTTATGAAATGTAGTTTTGCAGGTTACAAAATCATTGACTAACAGTTGTTCTGTGTAAGGAGGTTGAAGATAGGACTCCAATCCCTCTGGCTTGTAAGATCTCTGCTGAAAAGTCTTCTGTTAGTCTGATCTGTTTTCCTTTCTGGGTTATCTGACATCTTTGTCTTATTGCTGTTAGAACTCTTTCCTTCATATTGACTTTAGATAGCCTAATGACTATACGACTTGCTGAAGATCTTTAGGCAATAAACTTCCCAGGAGTTCTGGGAGTGTCTTGGATTTGGATATATAGATCCATATTCAGGTTAGAGAAGTTTTTCCTCAATTATTCCCTCAAATACATTTTCTGGACTTATTATTTTCTCTTCTCTTTCAAGAACACCAATTATTCTTAGGTTTGGCCATTTTACATAATCCATATTTCTTGGAGACTTTGTTCATTTCTTTTTATTTTTTCTTTATTTTTGTTTGATTGATTAAATTCAAAAGCCTTGTCTTCAAGCTCTGAAATTTTTATTTTACTTGTTCTAGTCTATTGTTAAAACTTTCCACTGCATTTTGTAATTTCTTCAGTGTAGCTTTCCTTTCCAGAAGTTCTGATTTGGTTTTTCTTTATGATTTTTCTGTCGCTAGAAATTTTTAAAATTTATATTCTGAACTGCTTTTTCAATTTCTTTGTGATGGTTTTCACCTTCTTCTGATAGATCCTTGAGTAGTTTGGTAATTGTTGGCCTTCTGAATTCCTTATCTGGTATTTCAAAGATTTCATCCTAGTTTAGGTCCATTGCTGGAAAGTTAGTGTGATACTTTGTGGGTGTTATAGCACCCTGTTTTGTCGTATTACCAGAGTTAGTTTTCTGGCTTCTTCTCATTTGGGTAGACAACTTTTTTCTAATTATTATTGAATGTGTGTATAATTTGACTGTGTTTCTTTTAGTTAGTTTGCTTGTTTGTTTTTAAATTCTTTTTTCTCTTAAGAATGAGACTTTAATGCTTAAAGTTAATTATAGTCTAATTCAGTTACTTGTGCTTTCAGGGGTGATGATTCTAATTTAGTTCTTTTGTTATAGATAGTCTTTGTATGGTGGCTTTCTTATATGCTGATTGTAGTAGCAATGTGCTAAGTGTGTGAGCAAGTTCACTATCTTCTAGGGAGTTTGAATGGTGGAAGTATTTTAAAGCTTATCACATCCCCCCTGGGGCATACATCTGACTTATTTGTTTTTCCTCAATATTGTATTTACTGATTTGATGAGAGGCTTCATTCCAGTAGAGAAAGTGCCCCGGTAGGAACGGGTTGCGGCTAAAGTAATTGGATAAACGAAGTTGCAGCCTAAACAGAGGTGGCTGGAAGAGGTCTCAGTGAATTGCACTGAGGTCTTATCAGGGGAAAGAGTTGGAGCTACCTCAACTCTTCAGCTGGGTCAGCAGGAAAGCTATCCACCTTTCAGACACACTCCTGTCTCAATGCTCTGGCTATTCAGATCAGATAGGCAACCCTGCTCATCTATAGGAATGTTGATGTTCCAAGTAGAGGAGAATTGTGGCTCTGTCTTTCATGCAAGCCTGAACTTGGAGGGTGCTTCTTCTGTGGGGATGCAGTCACCCTGATATATCCCAGAAAGGCTGTTGATGGTTGCACCCATGCTGAAATGTTGTGGAAGAAGCCCCACTGTGCATACAGTGGTAGACAAGTGAGGAAAGACTTTTTCTTCTCCAAGACCCCTCATGTACATCAGGGCTGTCTGACTGTTGGGATAGAGCTGAAGATATTTTCCGCTGGGTCCAGTACTACAGCTGCACCTCTGCTGGAAGAAACTCCACCAGCAAAATGATCCAGTATTCAAGGCCTGCCATCCAGATTCTTTTGTCCCACAGGGTGTTTCCTTGATGTGGTGCACTTTCCCATCCCTTAGGAGTGGGAATCCTGGGAGCCAAACTACTGTAAGTGGGCTGTGTTCCAGTTAGCCTGCAACTACCCTGAGTCATAAGTTTTCCCTGTGGAGACAGAAATTGCGCTTTCAGGCCATGCCCCTCCCCAGCCAATGCAAAGCTGGACTCCTGGTTCCTCCATTCATGACTCCTACATTTGCAACCTACTTTTCACTCTCTCCCTCACCCCAGCCCTGATGAAAGGAGTTCATCCCCATTTGAGGTTACATCATGATACCCAGCTGGGGGCTTCTTTCAAACTACCACCACTTCCTGAACTTTTTGGCAGTCCTCTGCAGGATCCCCTATGAAGAACAGTAAGGAATGGCTGCCCTCAGCTCATGTTGGAATCTGGGAATGCATGCAAGGATCTTCCCACTGCTGCTCCTACTTTTATATTCCATAACACTCCCAAAGTTTGTTCCTGTGGTGGCTGGAGTTAGGGCCTTTCCTCATGGCCTGGACTTTCAAGTTCTCTAGTGCGGGTGTATATCTCAGAGGCCGTCTCTCCTCCTCTCACACTCTGGGGACTTGCAGCCCTTCAACCTGACTCACAGTGTGGACTGCAGCCTTCTGCTTGAAGGATATGTAGATTTCTTCCGTTTTACTGTTCAGTTCCTGTGTCGCTTCTTGAAAATAATTTCACAATATGAATTGCTACACCCTATTTTGTCCTTTCAGGTGGTAATGTTATGCTAGCAATGCCTCTAATCTGCCATTTTGAACAAAATAAACAAACACACAAACAACTAGATGCCTTTTATTTTGTTTTCTTTTGCCTGATTGTTGAATAAGAGTGGTGAAAGGGGGTATCTTGTGTTGTGCCAGTTCTTAAAGAAAAGGTTTTCAGCTTTCCATTATTCAGAATGATGTTAGCTATGGGCTTGTCATATGCAGCCTCTATTATGTTGAGGTATGTTCTTTCTATGCCTAGCTTGTTGAGAATTTTTATCATCAAGGGATGTTAAAATTTATGAAATGCTTTTGCTGCATTTATTGAGAAGAAGAATTGCTACATGGTTATTGTCCTTTACTCTGTTGATGTGATGTTTTATATTTATCGATTTGCATACATTGAACCATGTTTTCATCCCTGGAATAAATCCTACTTGAACTCAGTTTATTATTTATTTGATGTGCTGTTGGATTTGGTTTGCTAGTATTTTTGTTGGGAATTTTTGCATCTGTGTTCACCAAGGATGTTATCCCGTAGTTTTCTTTTTTTGTTGCATTCTTGCCTGGTTTGGGTAACAATGTAACACAGGTTTTGTAAGAATTAGGAAGAATTCTCTTCGATTTTTTGGAATAGTTTGAGGAGAATTGGTGTTTTTTCATTTTTGAAAGTTTGGTAGAATTCAGCAGTGAAGCTATTCAGTCCTAGATTTTTATCTGTTGGGAGAGGTTTCACTACAGCTTCCATCTCATTACTTATCATTGGTCTGTTCAGGTTTTCTATTTCTTCCTCACTCAATGTTGGTAGATTGTACATGTCCAGAAATTTATCCATTTAGTCTCAGTTCTCCAATTTGTTTGTGTGTAATTGTTCATAATAGTTTTTAATGACTTTTTGTATTTCTGTGGTATCAGTTGTAATGTTTCCTTTTTCATTTCTGATTTTATTTAGGTCTTCTTTCTTTCTTTTCTTGGCCAATCTAGCAAGTGGTTGATTAATTTTGCTTATCTTTTAAAAAAAACCAACTTTTTGTTTCATTCACCTTTCTATTTTGTTAAGTCTCTATTTTATTTAGTTCTGCTCTGATCTTCATTATTATTTTCCTTCTGCTAACTTTGGGCTTAGTTTGCTGAAAAAATTTTTTTTAAATCCTTTCATTCACTCTATACTATATTGTTTAAGAGGAGAGTTCAATCCATTTACATTTAAGGTTAGTATTGATATGTGAGGGCTTATTTCTTTCATTTTATTAATTAATTTCTGGTTATTTTGTCTATATTTTGTTCCTTTCTTTCTCTCTATTCATCATGTGGTTTTCAGTAGTAGTAATATTTGAGTCTTTTCTCTTTCATTTATGAAGAAGAACATTACTGAGTCATCCTTGGCTGGCAGATTTTATTGTCAGCACTGTGAATATATCGTCCTATTCTTCTCTGGTCTCTTAGGTTTCTGCTGATAAATCATCTGTCAGGGTTTTGTTTTTGCTTTTTTATAAGTAGCTAGATGCTTTTTTATTGCTATTTTCAGAATTTTTGCCTTTGACTTTTGACAGTTTAACTATAATGTGCTATAGAGAAGACCTTTTTGCACTGTATCTGTTTAGTAATCTTTGAGCTTTCTGTATCTAAATATCTTGCTAGACTTGGGAAGTTTTCATCTTTTTTTTATTAAATTCATTTTTGAATTATTTTGTTTTCTCTTCACCTTCAGGCATTCTGAGAATTTGAATATTTGGTGGTTTTATGTTGTCCCATATGTCACATAGTGTTTCCTCATTGTTTTAAATTATTTCTTCTTTATTTTGGTCTAATTGGGTTATTTTAAAAGACCTGTCTTTGAGTTCTGAGACTTTTTCCTCTGCTTAATCTAGTGCATTGTTGAAGCTTTCAAATGTATCTTATATTTCATTCAATTTTTTAGTTCCAGAATTTCTGGCTTTTTTAATGATATGTATCTTTCTGGCAAATTTCTCATTCATATTCTGCATTATTTCTGTGATTAATTTGTATTGTTTGTAGTATTCTCTTCTCTCTCACTGAACTTCTTGAAAATCAGTATTTTAAATCCTTTCTTTAGGATTTTGTAATTTTTTAATTAGGATCTGTTACTGGAGAATTATTGGGTTCCTTTGGAGATGGCTTATTTTCTTGCTTTTCTCTGTTTCCTGTGTCCTTGTGTTGATACATGCATATTTGGTGAAACAATTGCTTCATTTAATTTTTTGAATTTGCTTTCACTGGGGAGGATTTTTCTTGAGGATAGATGTATGGAGTTGGTTGAGTAGGACACTTTGGCTTTGATTGTTGGTATATGCAGTAGTGTAGTTTCTGTATGAGTTCTTCTGTAAACATCAGTGGTGTCTGTGACTTTCTTGGTGACTTAAGGTGTTATCCTTAGTGAAGGCTGTCATGAATTTTGCTGGAAATGGGGATGCCAGGTGGGCCAGTCTTTAGGCTCCAGTAGTGGCAGGAGTGGTCTGAGCATGCCTGGCCTTGGGACCTAGGATGGCATATGCAGGCACTGGTATTAGCAGGTCCAGGTCAGCCAATTCTTGAGTCTCTAGGTACCTTGCTTGGATGCTTATAATGGAGAAAGTAGGCAAGTTATTGGGCTCCTGAACAGCAAATGTGGCACAGGTAATGGCAGTAAGTGGTGGGACAACTCTCTGGGTCTTGAGTGGTGCACATTTCACAGTGGCTGTTTTGGGATAAGTGGGTCAATTTCCAGGCCCCTGAGTAGCACACACAGGTGGATACTAGCCATGGTGGTAGTAGCAGAGCGGGTGAGTCTAACCTCAGGCCCTTGGGAGGAGTGATCGGGTACCAACAGTGGTGGACTGGACTGGGTGGTCCCCAGGACACTTTGCTACATGCTCTGGTGCTGGGAGCAGAGAGGCAAAGCTGGATCACCTGGGCTTGTCCTTAGGTCCCTGGTAGTGCAGGCACTGGCTGTGGTAGGCAGAGTCTGGGTGGTCCCCAAACTCTGGGTTGTCCCCAGCCTCTGAGCGCAATGTTCAAATGTGGGTTAGCAACAACTGCTCTATGACCCTGCTACTGAAGAGGGCAGTGTTGCTTTCAGTGGCAGCCACAGGCAGGCAGGTGGGAAATTGCACTTTGCTCATATTTCAGTCTCTGTGCTGGCAGCCCTCACTTTGCTTGTTCCTCAGCTCCCGGCAGCAGCAACCTACCTCCTACTTGCCACTTCAGCCCTGGTGGCAGCAACCCAGAATGTCAGAAGCTGCAGGCAGGGGAATCTGGGCATGTGAAAATGCATAGTGGCTCCACTCCCAGAGGCAGTGGCACCACTGTCAGTGACCCATGCCTTGGCCCTTTGCAGTCTATTGAGGGATGAGCTCTTAAATGGCAACTTGCTGTAACTGCACAGGACTCTGGGTTGTGAGGAACCCACCGTGAGCTTCCTTGCTGGAGCAGTGCCAGCATGTGGTCTCCAGGAAGCTCCCTATGTCACCTTCAGGGCCTGCTATACTCAAGAGACTGTCCAGTGACAATGTTTGCAGGAGCCTGTGGTGGGAATGTGGATGGCTGGAGGGCTCTCATTTACAATTTCCTCACAATGGAGAGACTCTCCAGGTCCCCAGCGGGTCTCAGCCCAGCAGGTTGCCTCATTTATCTCTCCTTCCCTGCTTTGCAGCTTCCTGTCACTTCTCTGTTGAATTCCAGTGTTCTCTCTTAAATGATCTATTTGAAGTGTTACTATCTACTCACTATTTTGGTTCTTTGTGGAGAAGGTGAGCATGAGATGCCTCTAGTGGGCCATCTTGAAGCCTCTTCTATGACTATCTTTTGTCAGGAAGCTTTTATCCTGGGAAACAATATCTGTTTATTGTCAGGCACAGAGATATCTTTACACATCACAAAATGCTGTCACAGAGGGGAAGGAATGTAGGTCAACTTTCAAAACCAGCACTAGCACCTGTGATTTTTAATTCTTAGTTATTTCCAAAGGATCAAGACATCATACCACCATTGTTAATTCCAAGTTAGTAAAGGTATGTGATGACTAAGGTAGTTGTTGTGCCTAGGATCAGATGGTCTGGGTCATTAAAAATATTTTTTCTACAGTAGCTGCTTTAACATCTATTTGCTCATGAATCCAAATTCTGATCAACCTCTTAATGAATAAGTGGCCAAAATTAACCTGTCTTCAAAAGCTTATTATTCTGACATACACAGTTTCCTTAGAAATGATGTATGTTTAAGCATATCTAGTCTTCTCTTCTCCAGGGTCTCTCAGAGATTTTCCACATGCAAATCTTACCTCCCTTATCTCAGGTTTTCTGTCTGTCAACTGTCTCTTCAGTCAGGCCTTCTTTATAGGAATCCTTGTTTTAGACGCTGACCAGATGCTACTCCCAGTGGTGCAAACGGTTTTATTCTCAGGATATGAAAAATTCATATTCCAGCTATAGGTGAAGGAGCTAAAGACAAAAGCTGAGTATAAAGTGGCATGAGTGTTGAAGTTGAGATTTATATATAGTCTAGAGAAGAAAAGAATAACTGAAAATAATTTCACTCTTTTTACCTAATACTTACAGGAGACTATAACTTTAGAGATACACACACACACACACACACACACACACACACAAATATATACAGATTAGGTTGGTGCAAAGGTAATTGGGGTTTCAGACTGTGAATTTTAAATCATTATAACTAGGTTCAGGCACATCTTTATTAAACAAAATAGAAACCATTGCAATCAACACATTCTTGCCAATAAGAAAGTTTCTTTACTTCTGTAGTGTAAAAATCCATGCTTTGGGACTTGATGAACTCTTGGAAAGCATTTTCTGCATCTTGCTGGTTGTGAAAGCATTTTCCCTGCAAGACATTGTCGAGATGCTTGAAGAAGTGGTAGTTGGTTGGCAAGAGGTCAGGTGAATATGATGGATAAAGCAAAACTTCACAGCCCAATTAGTTCAACTTCCGAAGCATTGGTTGAGTGACGTGCAGTTGGGAATTGTCACAGAGAAAAATTGAGTCCTTTCTGCTGACCAATGCCGGCTGCAGGCATTGTAGTTTTCAATGCATCTCATTGATTTGCTGAGCATACTTCTCAGATGTAATGGTTTTTCCAGGGTTCAGAAAGCTATAGTGGATCAGACTGGCAGCAGCTCACCAAACAGTGACCATGCCTTTTTTTGGTGCAAGTTTGGATTTGGGAAGTGCTTCGGAGCTTTCTCTCAGTCCACCCACTGATCAAGTCATTGCTGGTTGTCGCATAAAATCCACTTTTCATCATATGTCACAATCTGATTGTGTCATTGCATAAAATAAGAGAAGACATTATTTCAAAAATGACGATTTAAAAAATTATCACTCAGCTCAAGAGGCATACATTTATCAAGCTTTTTCACCTTTCCAATTTGCTTCAAGTGCCAAATGACTGTACAATGGTCAACATTGAGTTCATATATACATACACACACACACATACACACACACACACACATATTTTTTATTGCACTTTAGGCTCTGGGATACATGTGCAGAGCATGCAGGATTGTTGCATAGGTACATACACGGCAATGTGGTTTGCTGCCTCCATCACCCTGTCACCTATATCTGGCATTTCTCCCCATGTTATCCCTCCCCAACCTCCCTACCCCCTGCTGTTCCTCCCCATCCCCCCTACACAGACACCAGTGTGTGATGGTCCGCTCCCTGTGTCCATGTGTTCTCATTGTTCACCACCAGCCTGTGAGTGTGAACATGCAGTGTTTGATTTTCTGTTCTTGTGTCAGTTTGCTGAGAATGATGGTTTCCAGATTCATTCGTGTCCCTGCAAAGGCTACAAACTCATCGTTTTTTATGGCTGCATAGTATTCCATGGTGTATATGTGCCACATTTTCCTTGTCCGGTCTATCATCAGTGGGCATTTGGGTTGGTTCCAGGTCTTTGCTATTGTAAACAGTGTTGAGTTCTTAAGCAACTTACCATGTAGTTATAGGAGGATCAGCTTCAGAGATTTTCTCAATCGGTCGTTGTCAACTTCTGACAGCCGGCCAGTGCACTCCTCATGGTTAAGGCTCTTGTTTCTTTTCCAAAACTTCTTGAACCAGCACTGCACTGTATGTCCATTAGCAGTTCCTGGGCCAAATGTGTTGCGTATATGGCAAGTTGTCTCCCCTGCTTTATGACCCATTTTCAAAAGCTCAAATTTACTTTTGATCTAACATCATTTCCGTAGGCTAAAATGAATATGAAATAAACAGCAAGGAATAAGTCATTAGCAAAAAAACGTAAAGCAAGACATGCACATTAAACTGATATGTAACATAACCACATGTATTTAAGAATGTATTTCCATATTAAATGCCAAATTTCAACAATGCAAAACTGCAATTACTTTTGCACCAATCTCATTGTATTTTCTAAAACCCATTTTATATGATATATACATTTATATATACAAAGTATTTATATATGTCTATTTATATGTAAATGTAAAAATACAACACAAATAGCTACCAGAGTCAAACCCTTCATTCAGTAATTTACATGGCCTGCAATTCCTGCGAGAGATCAGAGTCACGTGTTCTGATTTGTACAACAGCAGGAAGGCACCCCGAGAGCTGGACACCTTGTTACTGAATAAGGAGCTGCGTCAAGCCTGGGCCTTACACCTTTATGCACTACCCAGACAGAACAATCCCTGAGGCCTCCTACGTGCCATGTCATTACCACTACAGCACCGAGGAAGGGTTGTACTTGCTTTCCTCTGAGACGTTCATGGTTTCATTCACATCCAAGATTGTCTAGAATTCAGATAAATTCCCCAAAACTTTCTGGGCCCCTTTTTCTTCCTAAGTCACATCTCAGAAAACTTCTCAGTACATTGTGAAATAGCCAGCCACATCACAAGTTCACGGCTGTGTCTTTTCCTTCTTTAACTTATCCAGCCAGCTGCTCTCTGTAGCATCAGGATTTGGATTATATCAATCCTTTTGACATTGCCTCTTTTGCATCTTTGTTTTCCTAAGAGGAGCCCAGTTTAATTAAGTGTGGATATTAGTATCACACATTAGCAGCCAGATGGTCCAGAGACAGGGACTTTGATACATGTGGTCTCTGTCCTTTGGAAGGAAGTGATTGCTGCTTCTCACTGTGTCTGAGATGTTGTAGGTATTGGCAGCATTAACAACAGGCTTCTCAGTGCAAAGCAAAAGTGGCATAAAATAGAGCACAATCTCATCCTGCAATGTGTTCTTCCTACTATCCATCCTCCAGCCAGCAGAGTTATGGAGAGGGAGAATTCTGGGACCGCACACAGGGCATCTGGTTCTAGTTCAAATTCACAAAGATTGTGAATGAGTAAACTGAGGCCCAGATAAGACTCCCTCACAAAATAAGTTACTGGCAGACACAAAACTAGAGCCCAGATTACTAAACTCTCATTATATTGCTCAGTTTTACCCACATTCTGGATCTAGATAATTAAAATACAATGTATAATCATTTACTGTATGTCTACTATACTGTATAGTGGTATCGTATAAATAAATATTAAAAATTAATATAAAAAGAATATGAAAACACAAATAAGTTAACACAAAGAAAAGTGCCAGAATGGTTATAACTGCATTTATACATGAAGGGATACTGCTTTTACAAGAAAAACCAGGAGTCAAAAAAGTGATGTGACCTGGAGAGAGATCTGGTGTAGCATCCTCAGAATTTCTGACTCTGTTAGTAACCCATGAGATTCTTTGATGTGTAAGTCTTGTATATTGAGATCTAGTGCTCTTGCTTAGGCTTATGGAAATACTGAATGTAGTGGAGAGAATAGCCAATGCCCCTTTTCCCACTTCATCTCAATTGTTTATTCAACTAATATTAAGCTTGTATTATATTGCAGACACTGTGCAAAGCTTTGGAAACAAAACAGGTGACCAGATAATCATGGAATTTTGTCCTAGTGGCACCTAATGGTCTTTAAGCCTAGAACTCTAACACATAGTATAGTGAATACACTTATTAACTCTGTAATATATACTGGAAATTTGTGGAAAGAGTAGGTTTCAAGTGCTCTCACCAAAAAAAAAAAAAAAGAAAGAAAAGAAAAGATAGTTACATGATAAGATGAATATGTTAATTTGCTTCAATGTAATAATCATTTTAATATGAATATATACATCATCAGATGCTGCACACCTTAAATATATACAACTTTTACTTTTAAAAAGACTCTATGAGAGAATATGCAGTAAGTCACAGAACTTCAGGAAAAACAAAGTAATTTTATCAGAAAGCACTGTGGAATTCCAACTTTAACTCATTGGGCATGCTTCCATATTTGCTGAGGTGTCTAAAATTTTAGCTTTAAATAAAATCGTTTTTACCATACAAAATTATAGTTGTGATGACAGTGTGGTATTTAAGTAAGTCTAGGTGAATAGATCAATGAAAAGAATATGGCTTCCAGAAGTAAATTCCTGTAGACATGGTCATTGATATTTGACAAGGCCAATAAGGCAACTTAATGGGAAAAGTTTTCTCAACATACTGTGCAGGAACTGAATTGTCATGTAGAAAAAAGTAAGCTTTGATTCCTACTTCACCTGATTTAAAACAATTCATTCAAAATAGACAATAGAGCTAAAATAAGAGGTGGAATTATAACCCTGCAAGAACAAAATATAAAGGAGTATTTACAACATCGGGGTAGGAAAATATTTAATAGCCAGAAAAGAAAACGCACTAACAATAAGGGGAAAAATACTGAATTGGATTTCATTGAAATTTAAAAGTTCTGTTAAGCAGTGAAATGAAATCAATTGAAATCCAATTCAGTATTTTTTCCTTATTCAATAATAAAATTGAGTAATTCAATAATAAATTCAATAATTAAGTTTATAAAATAGAATAATTCAATAATAAATAAAATTTAATAATTCAATGATAAAATTGAATTATTAAAATTCAATTTTAATAATTGAAATTTTTAAATAATCAAGCCACAAACTGCTATAAAATATTACCAATACATATACCTGACAAAGAATTGTATCCTGAATACCTGCAATTTAAAAAGTTTGAACAAAGACTTAGACACTTTAAAAAGAAAATGTACAATAAACATATATCTATAAACATATAAAAAGCTGCTCAACATATCCAGTCTTTAGGAAGGCGGGTTGTCACCACATACCCATGAAAATAACTGAAATAAAAATATTTGAGAAGAGCAAGTGTTGGTAAGAACAAGAAGCAAGAGAACTCTCAGGCATTGCTTGTGGGAGGTATAAAATGATGTAACTACTTGGGAAATTTATTAGACAAATTCTTATACAGAGAGTCTAATACCTTCTCTTTGACCCTATTACCCTAAGCAACAACTTTAAGTAATAAATAAATAACTACATATACAAAAAGATTTGTGCAAGAATATTAATAGCATTATTCATAATTGCCAAAATGAAATGAGCCAAATGTACAACAGAAAAATGTACACCACGTACTCAGCCATAAGAGGGAATGAACTATTGATACAACCAGCAACATGAATGAATCTAAAGAGCAATTATGTTAAGTGAAAAATGCCAGACACTAAATGATGCATACTGTGTGATTCACTTACATGAAGTCCTGCATCTGGCAAAACTAAGCTATGGTCATAGAAATATGAATCACGGTTACCTTTGGTGGTCGTGGAGGGGGAGCGATGGCTTGAAAGGAAAACAGAGAAAAGTTTTAGGTTGATAGAGATGTTCTATATCTTAATGGGGGTGGTGGTTACTTGGTAGTTACATTTGGATGTAGAACTCATCATATTGCATACTTTAATATGTGCAATTTGTTTGCAGATAAATTATACCTAAATTTAAAAAGTTACACTGAAATATTTTTGATTCAGGCTTAAGTCTAAAAATCAACTGAAAAGCCCTGAAGGAGATATATATATATATATACACACACACACACACAAACACACATATCCTTATATATATATATCCTTATATATATATATCTATATCCTTATATATATATATCCTTATATACATATATATATATATATATCCTATAATTTAGCCAAGTTAATTGCCCAATTGAAAAAAACATCAAAATCAACTGAAAAGCCCTGAAGGATATACATATATATCCTTCAGGGCTTATATATATATAAATATATTATATATATTACATATATTTATATATATTATATATATTTATGTATAAATATATATTAAAAAAATATATATATATAAGCCCTGGAGATATATATAAAAATATATATAAATATATATGTAAAATATATATATATATATAAAACCTGAAGGATATATATATATATATAAAAGGATATATAGAGAAAGATATGTATATATCCTTCAGGGCTTTCGTATATATATATCCTTCAGGGCTTTTCAGTTGATTTTGATGTTTTTTCCAATTGAGCAATTAACTTGGCTAACTTCAAGCTGAAAATTCTGCCTCCCCTGTGAGAGACAGCAGCTGAAATGGTAGTCCTTTTAGCCTTAGCTGAGCCTCTTGGAGTCCACACTACATATACATGGGTAAGGGGTAAGTCCAAGTTTGGAGTTTATTCACATAATCCTGGGCTTTCTCTCTAGGGCCCTCTCATTTTCAGACGTTCTCCTTATTTTCTAGTAGCTGTCATTACCCTGAACACTGTTCATGAAATTTCTACCCAGTAGTTACTACTATTAATACATTGCTCTATTTTCTCCTAACTCTCCTTTGTATATATAAATACCATGTATTTTAAATTAAAATTGGGTTTGTTTTACAGATATATATTTTATATCTTGCTTTTATCAATTAAAATTGCCTTTTGGGTATTTTCTTTTATCATTATATATTCTTGATCTTTCAGTGTAGATATTTCCATAATTACTCTTTTGTTGTTTTGAAATTATGCTATCATAAATAAGAGTGAAATCAATTTCTTTCACATAAAAGTTTATTCACCTCTCTGCATATTGCCTTACTTCACACTTCTAAAAGTGGAATTACTAAAACTTAGGTTAAATAATTAACCTTACAATCCATTACTTCCTGGGCATTTTGGGTCACTGCATAATATGAAAACTATTATGTCCATCCTCCTCAAGAAAGGGAAGTATGAACATAAATGGTCAAATCGTAAGTCATTTATTGGGCTATGTTTACTGGAATCTAGGTTCCAGAGTGTTAAATGTTGCTTAAAAGGCACAGGTTTCCCTTAGGAAGCTTTGTGTATCCTGAAAGATCTATTTCCAGCTCACCATTTTGCTCAACTTTTACTCTTATTGCTTGCATTCTTCATTTCACTTGTCTTGGCTTTGAATTTTTGTATCATACAGACTGCCAGAGGATGTTAGCATGTTAATACCTGTAAATATACAACTTACAAGTTTTTGAGGTTTCTTTTAGATATTGAGTCTGACCACAAGCTCTAAACCAGCTTTCTCAGAGGGCTTCATAGAATCCCAACTGATTATCAAATGGCACATAACATATTTGACTGGAGAACATTGAACTTGGGAACTTTCATAATGACTAGCAAAATCACATTTCAGAGCAAGAGCATGCCAACTCTGCCCATCACCAAGAGGTGATGCAGTATCTAGTGGTGAATTTGTTCTCTCCATTGTACTCATGGAATTTTAATTTTGGAGATGACTGAGTGACGATACAAAAAGTCTAATGCCATTGAAATAATTTACTACCTACATTTTCGGAGAGGAGAGGTCATGTATGCCATACAGGCCATGGGTGGATGCACCAGGTTTGGTCAGGAGACAGAATAAGTGAGGGAAAAACTAGACCAGTGCCTTTATTACTACAGTGGTGGGAAGTTGCAAGGTTGGAGGCCCTTATGGAACAGCAATCGAAACATAAATTTTGCTGTTCGTGGTTAGCGGGTTTATCACATGACTTTCATGTACTCAGAAAAGTGGGATTACAGAAGAGATGCAGGCGACTTTGGCCATTATTTGGACCTGTGGTTGATGGAGGCCAAATGGACAAGTGCAGAATCTAAGAAAAGACAGTTAGGACACTTGTTCGTTTGTAATGAAAACAATTAAAATGCAAATATATTTGGGTAAATGTTTAAAAGAGTTGAAGCCAGAAGATTTTAAACAACTTGCTCCTTCCACTTCATATCCTGTTACCTGCAGTGGGCTCATTCTGCCTCACCGATTGACCTGCTGGAGAGTCCCTGAAGAAAAGTACACATGGTGCTGCCTCAGGGCCTTTGCACTTGCTGTTTTATCTGCCTGGAAAGCACTTCCCCAGATAGTTTCAGGATTTCCTCCCTCAAGTCTTTACTCAAAAGTTACCTTCTCAATGAGGTCTTCCTAACCATCCCTTCTAAAATGTTTACCCCACTTAAGGCCAAACGCGATGGCTCATGCCTGTAATCCCAGCACTTTGGGAGGCCAAGGGAGGTGGATCACCTGAGGACAGGAGTTCGAGACCAGCTGGCCAACATGGTGAAATCTCATCTCTACTAAAAATACAAAAAATTTACAGAGTGTGGTGATGCATGCCTGTAAGCCCATCTACTTGGGAGGCTAAGGCAAGAGAATCGCTTGAACCTGGAAGGCACAGGTTGTGGTGAGCCAAGATCGCACCACTGCACTCCAGCCTGGGCAACAAGAGTGAAACTCTGTCTCAAAAAAAAATACATAAATGCAAATAAATAAAATAAAATGTTAACCCCATTTAACATTTCTAGCCCCCTTTCCTATTTTGTTTTTTGCTCTTTAGCACTTATCACTGTCTAACATGCTAAATATTTTACTTTATAACTTCTGCTTCCCACTAAAATGTGTGTTTCCTGAGGGCAGGGATTTGTTCATTTTGCTCACTAATGTACCCTCAGGACTGGTGTCTTTCAATCTAGTATTAGAAGGAAATGTTGTGAATTGAGGAGCAAATGTTAATAGAGAATAGAGAAACAGAAAGCTTCCCCTGTGCAAAAAATTCTGCAGGTTTAACCATTAAATAAGATAGTTATAAATACGAGAATACATACATATATAATATACGTATAAAGAGAGAGTATGTAAAACACCCAAATATACATACACATACATATATAGTGAGATGGTAGAATTTTTTAGAACCTTTAGCACGCATTGAGTTATACCAGCAGCCTTCATGTTTGATTCAACCACAGGACTTTTTATCATTGAAAACTATTTTGGAAAAACTGGTCTCAGTTATGGCTACAGGGAGAGGAAAGAAAACTGGCATTTCTTTCTTTTCTTTTTTTCCCATTTCCTAAGACAATGAGAAACACAAAGCTTCTAAGGACAGTCTGATTACATCTTAGTGTTGTTCACTCCAGGATGCCAATGTTTTATCACTTCTCCCTCTTAATTCACATCTTTCCTCTGTCTGCAGCAACTTATCTCCCTTCCAATTTTCATACAGCTCTTATACCCAACTCAGGTATTGTCTGCCTTCCGCCATCCTTCCCAGACAACCCCCTTCCCTCTGTGTCTCCACTCCCACAGCCCAAGTCTGGGCAAGGCATCCTTTCACATGTCCCTAGGACATATTTTGCACACCTTTCTCATAATGCCTGTTACTTTATTCTGGCTGCTAATGGGTGAGATTGTAATTTAATTGCTTTATTTGTAAAAGGTGTAGCACCTCATTGCTTCATAGATATTCAAACTTGGGCAATGTATTAGGCCATTTTCGTGTTGCTATAAAGAAATACCAGAAGCTGAGTAATTTATAAAGAAAAGAGATTTCATTTTGGCTCACAGTTCTGCAATCTGTACAGGAAGCATGGTGTCAGCATCTGCTTCTGGTGAGGCCTCAGGAAGCTTCCAATCATCACAGAAGGTGATAGGGAGCCAGCATGTCACATGGTGAGAACGGGAGCAAGACAGCGGGAGAAGGTGGAGGTCCCAAACTTTTAAACAACCAGATCTCAGAAACTAATTGAGTGAGAACTCACTTATCACCATGAGGATGGTGCTAAACCTTTTATGAGGGGTTTCCCCCACGATCCAATCACTTCCCACCAGGCGCCCATCCCCAATACTGGGAGACTTGAGGGGACAAACATCCAAACTCTATCAGGCAGCATTTCTTTCTTCAGGCTCAGTTTTTACTTTAAAGTATCTGGTGTCTTAGAATTCTTAACAGTCTCAGTCATATTTTCCAGCATTGACGTGATTTATTAACCCCTATATCCTAATGTCACCAGAAAATCCTGATCACAAACATAATCAGATGGTGTTCTGTTTACCGAACATAACAGGAATTGAAACACGGATTAAATATTTGTGCACTAATGTCCATAGCAGCATTATTCACAGTAGCCAAAAGGTAGAAACAACCACATGTCCATCACCAGATAAATGGATAACAAAGTGTGATATATCTATACAATGAAATTATTATTCAATCTTAGAAAAGAAGGAAATTCTAATATGTTCTACAACTTGGGTGAACCTTGAGGGCATCATGCTAAGCGAAATAAGTCAATCGGAAAGAGACAAACACTGTATCGTTCCACTTACACAACGTACCTAGAGTAGTCAAATTCATAGAAACAGAAAGTAGAAACAAGATCATCAGGGGCTAGGGAGAAGAGAGGATGGGGAGTTATTGTTTGATGAGTATAAATTTTCAGTTTGGAATGAGGAAAATGTTCTGGAGATGGATGGTGGTGATTTTAAGTACATGAACTTACTTAATGCCACTAAATTGTAGACTTAACATGGTACATAGTAAATCTTATGTTGCACATATTTTCAAAAAATACTTTAAAAAAATTGAATACATTCAGTGCCTGATTCCTAGATATTTTACTTCTTTGCCTTCTTCTGGCCATAAGGTTAAAATCTGAATGAATTAAAGAGACAAGTTGATTTCCGCTGCATGGAATAACCCTCAAATATTGATGAGAAGAAGTCCTGAAGAGCAGTTCTTATTGTTCTGTACCCTCACTACCTTCATTGCTTTTCCTTCCTATTTTACAAAATAAAACTTCTCTGAAGCTGTCTTTTAAAGTGTTCTTTGCTAAAAAAATTTTCCATTTATTAATTTCACTAGGGACCATAGAAGCATTTATTGCACACATTTTTATCATGTGCTGTGTTTTGAATAACCAAAATATGACTTGCAAATTCTTAAAATGTGTTTATCAGCTTGGAACAATAAAAGTTATAGTCTACATATGAAAACATGCTTTAAAAAAACTATAAATGCATTCTTTTTTATGTAACTCAGTACATTTTTTATATCATGTACATTTGGCTTGCAAATGATGTTACCAATTAAATGAAAGCAGTGTGAGAATTCATTCATGCAACAGAGGTTTAAAGAAAAAACTCTCATTGTTCACATTTTAGATGATGGAATTATGTAATCATCAGTCATGGAGAAGAGGTTTCCATGGGATGCCTGCACAGTAGTACCTTAAAAGCTTCTTATAGTTTCATAGCTCATTTGTTATTAGGTGGCATTTTAATAAATAATAATTTACTGTTTAAGGATAGTCAATTTTTAATACAATGATTCAGAAAATTATGCCTGTTTCAGAAAGACCGTAAGTCTACATATACTAAGCATTATTTTTAGCACATGTATTATTAACATATACTAATATTAATATATATATATATTGCTATGTGCATTATTTTTTTCTGAACCAAGCGTAAGAAAATAGGCTTTTCACATGCAGAACATATGATTTTTTAAAAAAAATACAAGGAATCATTTTAAAAATTAAATGATCAGATTTCATAGATTGATCTTGAAATCGTGGCTCTTTTTGGGAAAAATCCTTTCCTTTTTGCAGTTTCTGCATCACTTATCTGGACCAAATCTCTTGAGTGTCGTCTTAAGAGCTGTCTGAAACATAAATCATGCCAAATGGGTAGTAAAAAATGATAGAAGGTGATGAGCTGATTTGCACCATTCTTCTTCCTGACAGTTCTCTGTGATCCGCATTGTGATAACTGTAAGTCATGGAGCCCTGGTCCACTCATCACTGCTCTTTGCACAGGCACATACCTCCAGCTGTGCCAAGGGGCCCAGCAAGACCCATGGAAAGCCGACAGAGCACACAACAGAGGAGAACGTGGATGGGGTGCTACAGCCCAGAGAGCCTTGGCTCCTGTCCACCTGAGTTCCTCCCTAGGGCTGCTGGAGCGTCTTCAAGGCATGACCACAAAGACAGCCGTTTCCCACAAAGGGAGCCATTTCTAGAGAGCCCACGTGGAAGCTGTAACGCCCTTTATGACTAGTCTTGGAAGTCCCACCGTCCCAGCAGCCCTATCCTGTCGGTCACACGGGGCATCTCCGTGTGGGAGGGAAAGGTACAAGAGTGTGAATGTTCAGAGCCTGGGTCACTCCTCACAGTCCACAAAGTACTCCGGGAGCAGCGCCCGACTGCTTCCTCTCTGAAGTGTTACCTGAGCTGTCCACTACTGCTCTTCTCTGCCCAGGGGAATCTTTTTTTTTTATGTTATTTCGGGGTATATATGGAAGGCCCACATTTTCTACTGTTTTTAACCAAGACAGTTGTCCACTGTGCGTGAATTACTTCTCTTACTCATAACTACCCTAAATTCCCCAAAGGCATTGTTTTCAACGCTGGCTGTGAATTAGAACTACCTGAGAAGAGAGAGAGGGGTGGAGAGAGAGAAAGAGAGAGAGAGAGACAGAAAGTATGTGTGTGTATTCTATTTTATATACAGTCATGCAACACTTAAGTATGTTTCAGTCCACAGTGACTATGTCCAGGATGGTAGACTGATGAGATTACAATTCTATATTTTCATGGTACCTTTTCTATCTTTAGACACACAAATACTTACCATTGTGTTACCATTGCCTTCAGTATTCACTGCAGTAACATGCTGTACAGATTTGTAATCTAGGAGCAAAAATAGGCCGTACTATATAACCTAGGTGGGCCTTAGACTGTGTTATCTGGGTTTGTGTAAATGCACTCTGTAGGGTTCGCACAATAACATGGTAGTGCATTTCTTGGAACATATCCCCATCATTAAGAGATGCATGACTGTATTCTCTTTTTTATATTCTATTCTATTTCAATAGCAATTCTACTGCATCAGAAATGTGTGCTTCTCCAATTCCGCTCTAATTTACTTGATCCCAAGCAAGTTCCAACAAACAGTAATTTTTCAAAGTGTCCTTGAATAATCCCAATGTGTGTTACAACTACTGCATATGTGTTTCAAAAACAAAAGCTGGAGAGCCTGGCTAGGCAAAGTGCACAAATCTTAACTGTATCACTCAATACATTTCTAATGTCTACACCAAGCATGTCCAAACTGTGGCCCCTGGACTGCATACAACCTAGGATGGCTTTGAATGAGGCCCAACATAAATTCATAAATTTTCTTAAAACATTACAAGATTTATGCACGTACCTTTTCGTTTTTAAGCTCATTGGCTATTAGTGTTAGTGTGTTTTATGTGTGGCCCAAGACAATTCTTCTTCTTGAACACCCCTGGCTACATCATCCAGATCATTATTTCCAGCACACCAGAGAGCTCTGTGGTGGTCCTCCCAGTCAACAGTCCCTCTCAAAGGTAGCCCCTATTCTGACTTTTACTACCCTATGTTATTTTGCTTGTACTTTGAATATTACTTAGATAGAATGATACAGTATGATCTCTTTTGTGTCTGTTTGTTGTTTTACCCTCAATAATTTGAATGTGAGATTCATCCATTTTGCTGCAAGTGCCAGGAGTTGCTTCTTTTTTAAAAATTGTTTTTTTTTTTTATTTTTTGAGACAGAGTCTCACTCAGTTGCCAGGCGGGAGTGCAGTGGTGCAATCTCATCTCACTGCAACCTCCACCTCCCGGGTTCAAGCGATTCTTCTGCCTCAGCCTCCGGAGTAGCTGGGACTACAGGAACGCACCACCATGCCCAGCTAATTTTTGTGTTTGTAGTAGAGACGGGGTTTCACTATGTTGGCCAAGATGGTCTCAATCTCTTAACCTTGTGATCCTCCCACCTTGGTTTCCCAAAGTGCTGGGATTACAGGCATGAGCCACAGCATCTGGCCGAGTTACTTCTTTTTTAGTGCTGTTCAGTATACCATTATTTGAATAAACTATATTTATCCAGTCAATTATTTCTAGTTTTTGGCTAACAGAGTTACTATGAGTCATTCTGTGGATGTCGTTTGGTAGACATAGGCATTCATTTGCCACGAAGTAGAATTGCGCAAGTAGAATTTCTGAATCATAGGTTTGGTATCTGTTCAGCTGGAGAAAATATTACCAAACATCTTTTCAGAGTGGTTGTACCAATGTTCCCTTCCATCCACACTATATTGGAGTTGTAATTACCATGCACCCTTATCAGCACTTTGTATTTTCAGTTTTTTCAATGTTATACATTCTGGTGTATAATATCACAATTTTTCTTTAATTTGCATTTCCCTGATGGTCATGAAGGGCACCTTTTTATATATTTATATAAAACATACAGTTTGGATATCTTTTGGATAGTTTCTTTGTACATATTCAAATCTCCTGCTCACTTTGCAACTAATTTTTTTCTTTTTCTAAACTATGTCTTTGTAGGAGTTGTTCATGCATTATGGATCTAAGTCCTTAGTTGGTTGTTTGTATTGCAGATATTTTGTTTCCAGCCAGTGGCTTGGCTTTTTACACTCTCAATAGTATATTCTTATGAATAGAAGTACTTAATTTTCATGAAGTTCAAAATTTATTAGTATCTTGTTTATGGTTTCTTTGGTATCCTGTGTAAGCTATCTCTGCCTTTCCAAGATCATAATAATATTTTTATAGATTTCTTCTAGAATATTCTACCAAATTCTTCTTTAGTAGCTGTGAAGGCAGAGCCAGATATTTACTTCAGTTGGAAGAAGAAAAAGAAAATAAAGAAGAAAATGTGAAAACATGAGCTTATACCTAAAAATAGTATCTCAGTATAATTTTACCTACTAGACTATAGGCTTTCTGAGGGCAAGAACTGCATCTTACTCATTTATACATTTAGTTCAATGTGAAGTTCAGTGCCTCACACATAGCAGACATATATACAAATGAAGTTGAATTTGCTTACCACTCAAGTTCAACCTCTGTCCTCATCCCAACAAAGAGCCTTCACTGAAAACCAGCAAGAAGAGTCAATATTCCAGATGATGAGAACTTGGAAAAGCCTTAGACATTATTGCCCAATCAAAGTCACATCACGGCAAAGGAAGCAGATGGGACTTCCTGAGTCACACACCAACTTAGCAGCAGGGCCACCATTTGACCTCAGGACTCCTGCCTTCCAGTTCATAGACCGTTCCCACATTTCAAAGCCTCCTAGAAAACCCCAGGTCCATTTTTAGAGAACCTACATGAATGTCAGCTGTTAGATTTCTTCACTGTTGATTCAACATGTAAACAAAAGAGTTCTGCAGTTCTTATTATGTCTCTTTGTTGAATTACCAAGAGGCAATCAGCAGGAAACTAAAACATCGTAAAATTGAAGGGGAGCTGTGGAAAAGGGAGAGAAATAAAAAAATATTGGTCTCGGGTAACATTATCTTCACTTAAGTGCTTGGATGGTTACGAGCAAGTTTGAAGAGGGCTTTGATTCCTTCCAGGCAATCTGTGTTAGCTCACACTTGTATACACTGTCCCCACCTACTTCAGACACAGGTAACTGAGATTCCATGCATAACAATAACTGTTGAAGCATTGGTGTCATCCTTTCTTAAGGCAAAAGCATTTATTTAGACCAGAGGTTTCATACTGGAAGCCTGTGGGCTGGATAAGGAACACAGATGGGGTCATCTACTTATATGTTTAACAAGCCAAAATTTTTCTACAGTTTCACATAAAAAATAAGTAAAATGTCAGCCAGGCGCAGTGACTCACGCCTGTGGTGCCAGCACTTTGGGAGGCTGAGGCAGGCTGATCACTAGATCAGGATATCAAGATCATCCTGGCTAACACGGTAAAATGCGACTCTGCTAAAAATACAAAAAAATTAGCCAAGCATGGTGACGCACGCCTGTAGTCCCAGCTACCTGGGAGGCCAAGGCAGGAGAATTGCTTGAACCCATGAGATGGAGGTTGCAGTGAGCCAAGATTGTGCCACTGCACTCCAGCCTCAGCAACAAAGCAAGACTCTTTCTTAAGAAAAATAAAATTAAAAATAAGCAGAATGTCTAGGATTTTTTGAAAAAGAGAATTGATCTCTTGAAGAAGAGAAGAAGAATCCATCTATATGATAATAATGGATTTGCATCTCGATTTGACAACAATGTGCTTGAGTTGGACTGGCTTGCCTTCGTTCATGCATTGCTTCATTCACGGACATCATCTCTCTTCCCGCTGTGGGCATTTGACTCAGGGGCCCTGACTTAAACAATAGCATAAATTAGGTAATGTTAACTTCTGCTTGTAGTCAAAATATGCACTGAAAATGTTTTTAATTTTAACTTATATATATATGTGTATATATATATGTATATATATATATATATGCTAAGTTTAATACACATGTTATGCTGTAGACTGAATTATGTGCCCCAAAACTCATGTGCTGAAGCTCTGAGCCCTAAATGTGACTGTATTTGGAGATGGAGCCTATAAGAAGGTAAGTGAGGTTACATGAGGTCTGATAGGCTGAGGATGGTGGCTCATGTCTATAGTCCTAACACTTTGAGAAGCCAAGGTGGGTGGATCACTTGAGCTCAGGAGTTTGAGACCGGACTGAGCAACATAGTGAAACCCCATTCTACCCAAAATTAAAAATTAGCTAAGCATGGTGGCACACACCTGTGGTCTCAGCAACTGAGGAGGCTGAGGTGGAAGGATCACTTGAGCCCATGAGTCAGAGCTTGTATGTAGTGAGTCGAGATCATGCCACTGTACTCCAGCCTGGGGGGCAGAGTGAAACTCTGTCTCAAAAAAAAAAAAAAGAAGTAAAGAGGTCTGATAGGATTAGTGCCCCTAAAAAGGAGACACCTGAGAGGTCACTTTCTCTCTGTGTGCATGCACTGGGGACAGGTCACGTGAGCACAAAGCCAGAAGGCAGCATCTGCAAGCAAGAGCACCCTCACTGAAAACCACCTATGCTGGCACCTTGATCTTGGACTTCCCAACCTCCAGAACTGTGAAAAAATAAAATTTCTGTTGTGTAAGCCCCTCAGTCTATGGTATTGTGTTATGGCAGCCTGAGCTGACTAATACATACACACATACCACAAGTTAGAGCTTTTCAGCTCCTCCATAAACTGCGAAATGACTTCACTGTTCCTGGGGCATTCTGGCTTCCATTTGGCTGCCTGTCGGAATATAGGTATTAAAAATCTTACTGGCATCTTCCTGCTACTCATTCTTTATATTAAATGGCCTCAAAGGGATTTAAAGTTATTTTGGCATAATTATTTTTCTAACGGAGACAGTGGTTTCATGGATGTAACTCTCAGCATCTCCTTGAATCCATATCTTATCCATAACTGTCTCTACTGATTTTCCAAAGTGACCAAGAAGTCTCTTACATAGGGACTGTGACTGTGTTAAGGTACTATCTCAGCTTTGACTGGCCTTAGTTCCCTCTCCTAGAGTTATGACATTCACCAAGAAGGTGATACAACTTCAACAAAAACAAAGATCAGAATCAGACTCTTCTTACTACAATTTAAAACACAACACAGGCTCTTATTTTATTGGAAAGTTTCTGAAATCTCATCCTTTGAAAACAAGTACATGCATTTTTGTTTTAAGAGCCACTAATAGTGACCTAATACGCATATTCATTTTCATCCTGGGGAAAACTTACATTATTTGAAAGTTGTTGCTTTTTTGAGCTCATTCTAGGGTTGCAATGAACAAGGCTGGATTCTGCAGCTATATTTCTTGAAGTGTCATTACCCTTCTGCCAGAGCAAACTAATGGATGACTGGGAGGAAAGATACAATTTGGAGGCGATTAATTCTGCTTCAAATCCCAGTTCACCCATGCTAAATAGCACTTGAATCCTGATTCAAGATTTAGTGTCCAACGGCCTGTGGGTGTCGGCTTGGGCTGCTCTTCATGGCTCCATTCTGCAAAGGGTCTGCCTTTTGTTCCACTTCCTCTTGGCCCTGTGCTTCTGGGCAATGACATCAGTGATGGGCTGCTTCTTGTTCAGTTCACCGGGGCTTCGAGCTGCTTCATGCCCTGATTTACAGCATGAAGGGAGTCTCTGATGAGCTGATGCATGATACTTGTTCAGTCTATCTCAACTACCGCAGGCCTCATGCTGCCATCTGCTTGTGATGCTTCCACAAAAAAAAAACAAAAAACAAAAAAAACACTTAGAGAAGGAGCCTGTCTTTGTCTCCCTCCCGACACTGCTTGGTATATTCTGGACTGGAAATGGCATTAGCAAGCCAAAGATACTTCATGCTCATAGAATCATCCTAAGCAGGAAGCACAGCCAGCGGCTGGTCCACAGATAGCACTGCTAGGATTGTTACAAAAACATGATCTTCCACTCATGATTTACAAACACAGGGGGGAAACGGTGGTTAAGCAATTGCTGCTAAGAGGTCAGCCTTTAAGCCCATCCCTTCCCTTTTTCCTCTTACAGAATAACACTGGCTACAGGTAGCCCGCTGGGAGCAGCTGCGTTTGCTGACTAAGAAATAAATTCTAGGACCATTGGCCTCACCTTCCATCACTTATTTTGGTGCCTTCCTAAGATCCGATGCTCTGCAAACCCCAGCTTGCTTTGCTTCGATGGTCTTTGACCAGGTTCTGCCATTGACTAGCCACCTTGGGCAACTTAGTATCTCTCTGGCTGTGTTTCTCATCTGCACACTAGGATGGTTGCAATATGATGCAATAATTTTATTATTTATCCTTTTGTTGTTGTTTAAAGATGGACTCTTGATCTTTCACTCAGGCTGGGGTGCAGTGGTGCAATATGGCTCACTGCAGCCTCAAACTCCTGGGCTCAAACGATCCTCCAACCTCAGCCTCCTGAGTAGCTGAGACTACAGACATGAGCCACTACACCCAGTCTGATATTGTGATTTTTGAAAAGTATCTGGCACACAGTAAATGCTCAGCAAATGTTAATTATCATTACCATTGTGGAGTTTCAGCTCACACCACAACGAGTGAGCCAGGCTGTAAGTGGGGAATCAAATAAACACAGGAAACAGAACCCTGAATCGAGGCTTAAATCCAGAGACCCTGGTCTGCTTTCAACTGTACCTTTTAAAGTTCAAAGCACAGAACTCAGCTCTTTAATTTGGCAGAGAAGGAAGCTGAGATAGATAACATGGTTTGGATGTGGACGTTAGGAAATTACAGGGACTTTGCTCAGAGTCCTAATTGTGACACATACCAGCTAAGCTCACTCACCCAGCAGCTCACTTCATCTTTCTGAGTCACATCTTAGTGTGATCCCACTTCTTAGTGTCCAGCTTTTCCTCCTGCCTCACAAGGCTGTGGTGAGGACCACCTGGGATGACGTGCCCAGGCACAGGGAGTGCTTCCTGAATGGTAGCAGTCATGGCGATTCTTGTTCTTGCCCAGTTCATGCAATTGAAGTGGTAGAGTCTGACCCCAAGGGCTGACTCCAACTCCAGGATCCTTTCTTCTGCTGCCTGAAGAACAACAGAAATACACACAGAGAAACCACAGGTCTGTGACTGGAACAGTGGCTCAGGCCTGTAATCCCAGCACTTTGGGAGGCCAAGGCGGGTAGATGACCTGAGGTCAGGAGTTTGAGACCAGCCTGGCCAACATGGCAAAACCCTGTCTCTACTAAAAATGGAAAAATTAGGCAGGTGTGCTGGTGGGCGCCTGTAATCCCAGCTACTCAGGAGGCTGAGACATGAGAATAGCTTGAACCTGGAAGCCGGAGGTTGCAATGAGCGAAGATTGAGCTGTTGCCTCCAGCCTGGGTGATAGAGTGAGACTCTGTCTGAAAACAAAGCAGAACAAAACAAAACAAAAACAAAAAAACCCAGAGGTCTGGTGAAGCTCAACGCTGATTCCATTCTACGTGTAGGACAGCATCCTCCATCTAGAGCCCTCAACGATGTGGGGTGAGTAATGTAAGGCCGGTTGCCTTGCTGGGAGCTCGGACGCACCCCCCCCCCTTTTTCCCTTTCACAAGCCCCAAGCAAGCTCAGACATGCTCAGACATGTTCCCTTCTCCCATGCTGGCACAGCCTGGTTTCCTCTTAAAGAGCCCAGTATGCAAACAGGGTGCTGCAACCATAGCTTCCTAACAAACAATAGCCACTAAGCCTTAACAACCAATAGCAGCCGAGTTTTAACAACCAATAGCAGTCGAGTCTTAACAACCAACAGCAGGCAAGTAATTCCAACCAACAACAAGCCAAGTCCTAGGTCAAGGCTTGTAACTTACCCAATAGCAGTCTTGCTCTCCCACAACCAATCGAGCTGTTTCACTCCCTATAAAAACCCCCCGGTCTAAAAATAGACTTTCTAAAAATAGCCCAAGTCACTCCCTATAAAACCCCCTGTCTGAGAGGAGTCCGTGTGACTTCTCTGGCCCCTCCTGTCTGGACCACAGAACCTCACCTGGGAGCCTGAATAAATTCCCTTGCATTGGATTATCTTGGTGCTGGCCTCAGTTTCTTCGCTTTATCCTCGGAAACAAACCCTACAAGTAACAGCAGAACAAAGCGTGGAGGTGGAAAGAGTGCTCACTCAGAAGTGGAGTCTTGAGCTCAGGCTCTGCTCCTTCACCCCCATCTGCTTGGGCTTTGTGATCGGAGAACATCATGAACATCTTAGGTGTTCATAGACCTACCTTTCCCAGATCCCAGACTCTGAGGTTAAATTGGCTTTGGTCATCATAATTATCAGATTTTATGGTAAGGCTCAGTTCATCTCAAAGTTCATTGCCAGACAGAGACTGGGTTAGAAACACACAAAGGTAAACTAGAGAGTAGTGGGGGAAGCCAGCATGTGCGCAGTAATTGTGCATGGCAGAGGGAGGTGGAAGTTCAAATGCATCCAGGAGGGAGTTCAAAGAAGAATGTGGTTAACATGGTTTGGTCAAGGGGGAAAGCATCTAATAGAATGCTGAGCAGTTTATGTAACCTTCTTTAGTCCTTCAGGCATTCTCCCCTAGATAAATGCAGTTAAATAAATTTCACAGATGAAGTTTAAATGCTAACGCCATATACTCAAAAGAGCCAGAGTTAGGAGTGGAACCTGAGTCTGTTTTGAAGCAATACTCCAAACCCTTTCCACTATATCACACTGCTTCTTAGTATTTACGGAGCACTTACTGTATACCATGTACTCTGCAATGTAAGCTGCATATATTATCTTATTTAAAACTCGAATAACTCTTCAGAAATAGATGTTATTATTCCTAATTTCTAATAAAATGGGGCTTAAGTAACTCACCTGAGGTGATACATGAAGTAAAAGGGCAAGATTTGAACCAAACTTTTTAAGCTTCAAAAACTATGCCTTTTCTACTGTACTGTAATTTTCATTCTCATTACTTTATAAATTTTAAACAAAATATTCCCAAGTTTGATCAGGCATTTAATAACACACTCTAATCTATGCAAAAATTAGCATATTCCTCAGTCACTATCACTTTCTGTTTATCTTTGGGACCAAATGCTACCTCTCTAACTCTGCAATGCCACCAGATTACATCACTTCCTGTGATACAAAACTTCTAGGCCAAGTAGGGCAGTTATGCTGAGATCTTCAAATACCTTTTTCATAAACACCCCTCCAATCCAGAGAGAGACTAACCCTTCCCCCCACCTGTATCCTAGACCTCATTTGCCAATAGATGCTGACTTCGAAGGCAGCTGTTCCCTTTCCAAATACTTTCTGAAATTCAGAGAACTCTTCAAGCTATATATATGGTTCAAGTCTCTCCTTTGACCTAGGGATCCATTTTTATAATTTGGGAAGCTGAGGAGGCCAACTTGAGCGACATAGTGCTGTGTCAAAATGGAAATATGTAAAACACACGGTGGTAGTATGAGGAATGAAATGATCTAATGACTTTCTGCTGAGAAGATGACAGAAAGGTGAGAAAATGGTGTACTCTCTCATCAGAAGTTCAGGAGGAAGTTTCTGGATCTTTTCTCTAAAGGCAGAAATTACTCATTTATCACAGGAGACTTCCTTCATACAAAATCCACTTGTTGTTTTTGTTTGATCTATCTTTGTTTTGTTTTGAGGCCTCTGATACATTCACACTGTTTGTATTATTAAAATGATCTCCTTTGGTTGATGTGTGTCTCTTTGATCTCTGTTTCCTGATACTCGTTGACCCCGCTAGAATAGTGAGGGCAATGATAGTGAGGCAGGAAGGTATACAGGTGGGTTCAGGGGTGTCTAAAGTTGGTCACCCTGCTCCTCAGTTAGGGTGACCAACTTGTCCCAGTTTGCCCTGAACTTTCTCAATTTTAGAACTCAAAGCCCTGCATCCTGGGATATTCCCAGTCTTGGACAAATCAGAACGTCACCCCATCCTACAAAGATGAGAGTTTTAAAAGGGCCAGGTGTGGTGGCTCACGCCTGTAATCCCAGCACTTTGGGAGGCCGGGGTGGGCAGATCATGAGGTCAAGAGATCGAGATCATCCTGGCCAACATGGTGAAACCCCGTCTACTAAAAATACAAAAATTAGCCAGACATAGTGGCGTGTGCCTATAATTCCAGCTATTCCAGAGACTGAGGCAGGAGAATTGCGTGAACCCTGGAGGCAGAGGTTGCAGTGAGCTGAAATCCCACTACTGCACTCCAGCCTGGCGACACAAAAAAATAAATTAATCAATTAAATTAAAGCGTATAGCTGAGGCCTGGATACAAAATTAGTGCAAAAAAAAAAAAAAAAAAAAAAACGAGAAACATTTGGCTAGAGTCTCTTTACCTTGAAATCAGAAGAACTTTCAGAGGTAGAAACCCCTAGAGGTATGTGAATAATAGATGCTAAGCTCACCCTAGAGTTTCTGACTCAGCAGGTCAGGGTGGTGCAGAGAATCTGCATTCCTGGCAAGTTCCCAGGTGAGGCTGATGCCACTGGTCCAAGGACCATAGCTTTGGAACCACCACCCCACAGCCGATAGACCTTCTCTGCAGAAAGTGCACGATTCCTCCAACTGTGATTACGCCAGAACCATCTTGCCACTAAGCCTGACCTTGTACATGCCCATTGAGCTATTTTATTCTTCCTAAAGTCTTTATTGTTGAGAGAGAGAGTGAGTGAGTGATAGACTAGCAACACAGCCACCATTGATTAATGAGCCCCCGCTGCCCCGGTGCCTTCAGGATCCCCTGGCATGCAGCTTTTGCCCTCAGAGCCCTGCATTTGAGGGAAAGAAATAAGAGGTCTCTTTAGAAAGCCTTGAAGGGCTAAGGCTAGAGCGGTTGAGCAAGGCTACAGATCACTGGAGAAATACCAACCTGACCCTCTCCAACCCACAACAAAACCTTTTCTTGAGTGATTAGCCCCAGAGAAAGGTGATTTGTTAAAACCCTGGGTTCACGCTTTTGTGTCCTAGGCCTAGGACATCTGGCAGGAGCCAGAGAGCTCTCTGATAGCGGGCTTGAGCCCCCATTCTCATCCACTGGACTGTGCATCATTGAAACACTGGCTACTCATTCTCATGCTAATCCGTGAACTCAGAGAGCAGATGTGACACATTTGGTTCTGTTCTTGCTCACTTGTAAAGAACTAATGCAACTTTTTTAAAGGGAAGGGCAGAGTTGGGCTGAGAGGGGTGAAGGTGAAGTGGGAGGGAGAAAAGGAAGAAAATGTGGTGAATTCCAGAAAGAAAGAAAAGTTTACTTGAATGACTTTCTGTCTCGGTGGGCCAAAGCACTCCAGTTTATGTGAATTTCAGCCAAACCAATATAAGGCAGGAAATAACAAATTAATACTAGAGGAATGAAATATTTTGGACTCGCAATGCACATATTTCATACAATGCAAAGATGGTACGCTATAGAAGGTTCTCTCCAGTGAGACTCCATGAGCCTTTTTCTCTCTGCCTTATGAGAAAGCATTGTCTTTAGGGGCAGAAAAACTTTATTCTAACCCCCAGGCATTTTACATTGTAATTATTTTATATTTAGAATGCCATTCAAAAGTTGATAGTAATTTAAGTAGAAGCTGGAAGTTGTTCCAAAAAAAAAATCTATTTTACTATATGTATTTTTTTACTGCTATATATATATATATATATATATATATGTACACACACATAAATAGAGAGATGAACAGATAAATAACTTCTATGCTGTCAGAGATTTAATACCCTTATTCCTACGTGGTTCATTTGACTAAAGTGTCTATATCATTGATGAAACTGTAAATCTGTTAATGACAACATTGATGGAGTGGAATATCTAGATTTGTTTCCTCCTGTCATCAGGAAAGTTCTTGGAGAAAAAGACTTATGATACATTTGCTGATGGCACACCATCTCTCTTGCCCAGGATTTGTGGTCTGTTTAATGCATGCCACGGATACAGGCTGACATCCGCAAAGCATGCCAACTCGAAATTGTTTACAACTCTTTCCCAAATGTCCTCTGCATTCCACCAGCTAGCATCACTCACTTTAACAGTCCTGCTGCGTCAGTAGCCTCTGCATGTTAAGTGGACAGATCGCCACCTTCCACCCTTGCTCCTTTCCAGAAGTCTCTTAAATAACTGCTGCCCAAGCTTCCCTAGTGATAAGAATGACCTGGAATGCTTGTTAAACATAAAAATTCCTGGGCTCTCCCCTAGAGGTTCTCATTCAACAGATATAGGAGGCAGGGGTTCCAGCATCCCTATCAAGTATCCAGGGTGAGTTTGATCATCAAAAACAGTTGCGGTCACATTGCCCAAAAGAGTATTTTGGGGAGTAGCCTATGAGGCAAATGGGGTCTAATATATACTGAGCCATGTACTCTCTGCTCCAGCCATTTTTTCTTCTCTAAAGCTGTCTGCCTAGGTTTGCAGGTCAAGTGTTTGGAGGACTGTTAGGCGTGTCGCTCGCGTAGAGACCACCAGGCAGGCTTTGTGTGAGCAAAGAGGCCGTTTTATTTCACACTTGGGTGCAAGCAGGCCAAGTCCGAGAACGAAGTTAGGCAAGGGGTGTAGGAGCTGGGGCTGCTTAGATAGGTTGGGGCAAATGGTCAGTTAAAGGTGGTTATCGATTTTAGGGAGGGGAAAGGCATCACAGGATGCATGGTCACAAGGGTAGGGGTCATCTATTACAAACAGGCATGATCACAAGGGTGGGGGTTATGGGTTGCAAGCAGAGGGGAGGGTGAGGTAAATTACATAGTTACAGGGGGCTTGAGAAACCTAATGTCTAGGGAGTACATTTTCACAAGGCTGAGAAGGAACAATAGTTGAAGGTTGCAGGGGGAGAGCAATCAGTTGAGGCAGGAACTAGTTGTTTCCCTTCTCTCTGTGGCCATCCAGTTACTTCAGACTTTCTGGTTCCTGGAGACCATCTGGAGGTGTATGTGTGGGTCACTCAGGCTACAATGGCCAAGCTTGGACTTGGAGGCCTAACAGGGACCATATTTGACCTTTGATACCTTAGGATGTCTATTCTCACTTTACTACCATTACCTAGAATTTTTGGCGACTTGTCTCCCAATATCTAGAATAAAGTTCTCTCTCTTGTAAGTGATTGCTTCTCATCACCATTCTATGTTTAGGAGGAGAGGCTTGGGGACATTGAATAATTAAGGTCTTCAGATTTGTTTTGCCCCCAAATCCTCTGGGGGGTAATGTTTCCTAAACAGTAATTTGGCCTTCTGGGAAAATTGTTATTTTTAATTTTGCCACCTAGAGAGACCCTGAGAAGAGGCTACTTCAATCATAACATGGCACTGTCCTGGGAGTCACCATCCTACAGGTGCACTGTCCTGAATTGAGCCTGCACTTGAGTCCTTTTTTCTTCATAGTGATTTTCTCTCAGTAGCCTCTCTCCTGTATATACCTGTAATGTAGATACACACACACACACACACACACAAAATGGGCACATACAAGCACATAAACACATGAACACAGGCACACACACATGCCCACACCCACACGTTCACACACAAAAATGCACACGTAATTGCACATATACATATCTCTTCCAAAATCCTCAGACATATTTTTAAATGTCTAGACCTACCTTTGGGCAAAGTTCTTGTTCATTCTCATAGAGCTATTTAGCTTATCCAAATCATAGCATGTTAAAAGCTACCTGCTCAGGTGACCCTGATCGCCCACATACAGATAAGGAGGTCTTCTCTCTATCCTGAACTCAAGGAAGACCTGAAACAAAGGCATCAGCAAACTTCACAGGCTGGTATAGACAACTCAACCAAGACACCTATTTCCACACCTTTTGAAGAAGTTGTTACGTTATACTAGTTTAGAGACAGAGGAAAAGTTTCCTCTTCGCTCACTGAAGCTTCATTGACAATGAACTGACAAAAGGCAGATTCATATGAGGAAAATGACCTACAACACTTATTTAACATGCATAAGCACAGAAGCCACATACAAAGTATGAGGTCTGAAGAGGGGCCAGATGGTGAGGCTTAAATAGTCTCTTCATAGGGAAGATATGCATGGACCTGGAAGGCCGACATCATTTTGTAAGTGATTCTCTTTGGAGGCTGGATGGGAAACTGAGGGTGGAACAGCGCTGGAACAAAGGTTGTCTTATGCAGATCAAGTCCTCCAGGTAATCCCTCAGAGCTGCCCTCAGGAGAACAGATGAAAAGTCTTTCTGGCCACAGCAGCTACTCCCAGTCATTTCTCTGTGACTGATCTTTCCTGGTTATTTGATGAGATTCCTAGGGAGAGGGTCTTAAGACAATTGCATTTCTTTTGAGAAGAAGCTGTCTTAGTTAGACAAGGACTTTCTCTAAGTCTCTCCCAGTGTTTCAGGAAAGAGAATCAGAGAGACAGGGAGGCAGGAGAAGGTCAGAGACAAAAAGTTTGATACTGAAGCTTGCTTTTGTGGCCTTTCCGTTTTCAAAGCACTCAGCATGTCAAAGGGCCATATTCCAGGGAATTGTCTTCAATGCCCTCAAATTAGACCCATTCAATCTGCTCTATGCATTTTGATTCCTACTTCAGTGCTTCTACTTATGCTACTCCTCTTGCTTGGAGGCCTTCTCCTTTTGGGTTTTTTTGTTTATTTGTTTGTTTTCTTTTGAATCTTTACCTATCCAGATCCTCAGTACCAGAAAAAGAATCTTCCATTCAGCCTTCTGATTCTTTCAGGCATCACCAAGTTCCTTCCTTTTGGAATATCTAATCCTCTATAATTTCCATCACACAATCTCACATTTCATTACATATTATTTGTATCATTAAATATTATTTCAAGTGAAAACTTCCGGTGAGTCTATGAACACTATGAATTCCATTTTGAGATTCCTTTAGCCAAATTCTGTTTCTTGGATGGTATTTATTTTCTTCCTTTTACAGTTAATATGTTTTTCAAGTGTCAATCTGATGTCCCTAACTAGATTGTAAATTAGTACATCAGTCAGCAAAGACCTACCGGTTACTAGCCATGTTCTGGGGAAAACTCATTAGCAAGGCAGATTTATTTTTACTCTCATTGTCCTCACAGTTTTCCAGTTTCTTCCAATTAGAAACTAAATTTATGTCCTCAAAGACAGTTGCAAATGCTAAAATCTTATATTATTGTTGCTAAGACAATTGCATATGCTAAAATCTTATATTATTATTGCTAAGGCAATTACATATGCTAAAATCTTATTATTGCTAAGATACCTTCAAAACAATATAAAGAGTTTAATAGATACAAGATGTAAAATACTCATCTAAAATTTGGCTATGTGACCATGGTCAGTTTTAAAGAGTTAGTAATCTGAGACAATAACAACAATATTTATTATTTATCAGGCACTTTCTATGAGTCAGGCGCTCTATTAAGCCCTTCATATGTGTTACCGGAGGGGTCCTGATCCAGACCCCAACAGAGGTTTCTTAGATCTTGCACAAGGAAGAATCCAAGGTCAATCCATAAAGTGAAAGCAAGTTTATTAAGAAAGTGACAGAATAATAGAATGGCTACTACTGCATAAGCCTAGAGGGGTGCTGGCTGGCTATTTCTATGGTTATTTCTTGATTTACATGCTAAATAAGGGATGGATTACTCATGAGTTTTCTGGGAAAGGGGTAGGCAATTCCTGGAACTGCAGGTTCCTCCCCCTTTTAGACCATATAGGGCAATGTCCTGACATTGCCATGGCCTATGTAAACTGTCATGGAGCTGGTGGAAGTATCTTTTGACATGCTAATATATTATAATTAGCATATAACGAGAAGTGAGGTTGACCAGAGGTGACTTTTGTTGCCATTTTGGTTTTGGTGGGATTTGGCCAGCTTCTTTGCCACCTGCTGTTTTATCAGCCAGGTCTTTCTGACCTGTATCTTGCACAGACCTTCTGTCTCATCTCGTGACTAAGAATGTCCTCACCTCTGGGAAATGCAGCCCAGTAGGTCTCAGCTTTATTTTACCCAGTCTCTATTCAAGATGGAGTCACTCTGGTTTGAATGCCTCTGACATATGTATTAACTCATGTATTGCTAACAATAATTCACTTGTAATAACGTATTACGATGCTAATACTACCATTATCCCTGTGTTTCAGATAAGGAAAAACTGAATATAGGAGAGATGAGTAACTTGTCCAAGGCAGCTGATAGGTGATGGAGTCCGATTCAAACCCAGGTCATTCAGCTACAGAACTTATGCTCTTCACTGCTATGACCCTGGCTTACATCCTAATTCTCAGGTTAACTGCGTAGTCTCTGGAGTACGGGGGACAGTATCTGCCCATAGTAACTGTTCAAGAACTGTTAGCAATCAGTAGCAAATTGTGCAGTTTGGCTTTATCTTTGTCCAACTATTCATTACACAAGTAATACCTTAGTTTCTTACTACTATGATTTTGCCATATTTTTTAATTGTAGTTTTCTTGTCTTATTGCATTGTGGTCAGAAATTATTTTTGATGAAATTTATGCTATTTAAATTTTTAAATGTAAATATATGTATATATAATATTCTCCAGTTTATTTTTTGAATCAATGTAAACTATTTTGCTTTCATTAAATTAGTATGAACTTTTATTCTAAGATATAACAGGTATATTTGGTTTGATTTCAGTAATTTTTATTTATTGTTTTTGTTTCTTATGCTTCCCTTCTATTTCTTTGTTTCCTATACCACTACATTTTCTGGAAATTTTACACATGTATGTGTTAATTTGGAAGACAGTCTGTCTGCTTGAAGTTCCGCTTATAGTTGTATAATGTCTTTCGTAATGAATAGCATTCTTTTAAACTTATAATTGTTAATATCAAAATGATAAAAATGAAATTATAATTGGTGAGTTTCCTCAATGAAATATGAATTCAGTTATACTTTTGAAATGCTTTTTCAGTATTTTAAAATTAAATCATGATTTTTTTTTAACTTTTCACATTTGTCTCAATAATTATAAAAAATAATTTATTTAGTACACTATTTGCATTTATGGTTTTAGATAGAGTTTTTACTTTGTTACTTTGTTACCGAGTCCTTTTAGTATCTGTGTCATCTTTATTTGAGAATGACAAGTCGGCAGGATAGAGAATTCTACTGGGTTTTTGCTAATGTTTCTGAGGAGATATTTGAGGCTGATGCTTTAGATATAAATGATAGTGATAATGGAGTCAGTAAGAAATTATTTAGGCAGATAGCAAGAGGAAGTCCTTAGTAAGGTTTTCCTTTTAATAAAAAGCAGCTCCCAAGTCATTTTCTGACAAAGAGCATCCTGTAAAGTCAAGCTGCACACACAGACAAGCGTGCTGGAAGCCTGAACGGGTGAGGCAACTGTGCCAACAGGAAAACCTACCTGGTGGGTAGGCATGCCCAACACGGCGGTTCCATCTTCCACTTTCCTTGTCAACCTCGTGCACAGTAGGGAGCAGGCAACATGGCCGGCCCAAGTAAAGACTTCATTTGCCTGATGAAAGATAGGGTAGGGTGGCCAGCCTCCTCCTGGGATATGTAAATGTCACACCTGGTCCAACCAATCTTTTGGGCTTTATGTCAATCAGACACCGTCTCCCGAAGCCTATCTACAAAACTGCACTCCAATGTGAGCCAGAAGTTCCCCGGCAAAATTTCAAGAGAGAGAGCCATTCTCCTTTCTCTTTTGCATATTAAATGTCTGCTCTTAACCTCACTCCACCTGTGTCCAAGTCCTTGACTTCCTCGGCATGAGGAAATGAAACCTTGAATATTTACCCCAGACAATGATGCCATTTCAACAGTCCTAAAAAATTTATTAAAACTGATTTGGCATTTCTTGGTTTCAGCTTTTTCTTTTTCTTTTTTTTTTCAATCAAGGATACTTACAGAATTTACCGACATTGTATTTCCCATTCTATTGTATTTTTAACTTGTTATAATTTTATATTTGATCTCCCTATGTAAATTTAACTGTCTCCATATAAAAATTTATTTTTAAAAAGTTCAATCTTCAATATCAGCCATTTTTAAAAAACATTTCTATTTCTTCTCCATTTCTACTTCAGATGCATTTTTTCAATAAATATTGTGAAACTTAAAACTGTTTAAACTTTAGTTTTTGAGCCTTAATGGGTCTATGTGTCCTGAGCCACCAACATGCAACTGTAACTCCTTTGTTCCTGAAAATGATTAGGAAAGGCTTTATGGGATCAGAGATAAGACCTCCTCAGATCATCCTCCTCACAGAATGTTAAAGCAATCATTCTTGAAATGTAGCAGGCTGTAATCAAAGTGCCACAACGTAGGTACTGACTTTGGAAAACATTCCAACCCCTGTTAACTGCCTATATAGGTGGAACTGGAACTTCCCGCTTTGAAATGCTGACTCATTTTTTGGACTCTGTGTTTCCCAAGTGGTTATTCTCAAGCTTTGCACGTGAATAAATTATATATATCAGTAATATTTTCTGAATCTAATTATTTAAGGCTGACAAAATAAATATTTAATACTTTCTGGATTTCTGAATATATACATACATATATATGTACATATAATCATTATATTACCTTTCTGTGAGGAAAAGAGTTGTATGAGGTATATAATACTTTATTTAAAATAGTTTTCCTTGAAAACCTTACACAGATTGCTCCATTGTGTTAAGAGCATTTAAAGCTGTAAAGCTAACTGATTTTTCATCATCTTTAGATAGCCTTTCCTTTCTGCCTGATTTTTTCAGGTACTCTTTTTTTGTTATTTTTTTATTTTCCTTTTAATATGAGGGTTTGCTTTAGTTATTTTTGCTTTGTCCTGCTCAAGAAAATTCTCCTGTGTGTGTGTGTGTGTGTGTGGTTTTTTTGTTTTTGTTTTGTTTTGTTTTGTTTTGAGATGGAGTCTCACTCTGTCTCCAGACTGGAGTGCAGTGGTGCGATCTCGGCTCACTGCAACCTCCACCTTCTGGGTTAAATTGATTCCCGCCTCAGCCTCCTGAGAGGCTGGGATTAGAGGCGCACACCATCATGCCCAGCTAATTTTTGTATCTTCAGTAGAGACAGGGTTTCACCATGATGGCCAGGATGGTCTCGATCTCTTGACCCTGTGATCCGGCCGCCTCGGCCTCCCAAAGTGCTGGGATTACAGGCGTGAGCCACCGTACCCAGCCTCTCCTGTGTTTTAAATGGATTCTTGTTTTGCTTACATTTGCTCTGGAGAACACCTCAAGAACACTAAAGATTTATGTATTCAATATTAGTTCTTTGTTCTCCACGTCTATCATCTTTCTCATGTTTTTAATTATTTTTCTTGTTTCTGCCATCCTGGAATAGCTTCTCCAGTTTACTCTCCATTTTCTCATTCTATCTTTTTGAGGATAAATTTTTTTTTTGCTGCTTCTAAGACTTTTGTTTATGTCACCTTTTTAGTATATTAATATTATCAAGGTGCTTGTTTCTGTTTTGTCCTGCAGTCTCCCTTTTCTTCTCAGTTTATCTAGTCATCTCATTCTTATCTCTCGTTTCAGTGAGCCAATATTTTATTTTATTGAGAGCTAAGCAAATGTACTCTAAAATGCACCAGCCAATATCTTCTGGAAAATGTTATTTTTCTCAGTGTATATATAGTGTCCTTAAACATATATATCCTTTTACTCATGCATGCATGATGAGACTTCTGTCTAGGAATTATATTTGATTTCTAGTAGATTTAGTAGGTTCTTCTTGAATTCCTTTGAACTTTCCTTATACCCTTGATTGCAGTCTCATTGACACATCATCCTCATAATCAATAAATAGGGAGAGAATAAAAAAAATTCCATAACATAAGGAGAAACAAGGTAAACAAATTTAAAGTTACTTTTCTTATCTCCTTAAAGGAGATAATAACACTTAGGTCACATGAAATGTTGCAAGATTAAATGCCTAAGATATTTGACATACTACCTGAGAAATACTTAACAAATATAGCTTCTGTTATTACATCAGTGGAGAATCTAGTTATTATCCAGGATATTAAATTGGTATGGAAAAAGCATCTGGTTATTGAAACTTTGGATATGTAAAAACAGCATTCATGGATAGAACATAGAACCCCATTTCTTTTTATCTTATTTCATTTTTATTATACCTTAAGTTCTGGGGTACATGTGCAGAACATGCAGGTTTGTTACATAGGTATACATGTGCAATGGTGGTTTCTGCATCCATCACCCCGTCATCTACATTAGATATTTCTCTTAATGCTATTCCTCCCCTATCTCCCAACCCCCTGCTACCCTTCCCCTACCCCCCACCCCCCAGCAGGCCCTGGTGTGTGATATTCCCCTCCCTGTGTCCATGTGTTCTCATTGTTCAACACCCACTTATGGGTGAGAACATGTGGTATTTGGTTTTCTGTTCTTGCATCAGTTTGCTGAGAATGATGGTTTCCAGCTTTATCCATGTCCCTGCGAAGGACATGAATTCATCCTTTTTCGTGGCTGCATAGTATTCCATGGTGTATATGTGCCATATTTTCTTTATCCAGTCTATCATTGATGGGCATTTGGGTTAGTTCCAAGTCTTTGCTATTATGAACAGTGCTGCAATAAATATACAGTGCATGTGTCTTTATAACAGAATGATTTATATTCCTTTGGATATATACCCAGTGATGGGATTGCTGAGTCAAATAGTGTTTCTATTCCTAGATCTTTGAGGAATCACCACACTGTCTTCCACAATGGTTGACTAATTTACACTCCCACCAACAGTGTAAAAGTGGAATAGAACCCCATTTCTTATCACCTCATTGCAAAATTATAAACAGCCTGGGAGTCTTTCATGTTTATTCTTCACCTTGAGAAGCATATGAGCAATCTAACTACCAATATCGTCCTTCATGTAACTACTTAACTCCCTTCCAACATGATGCTTCTGGGCAGGAATTGTGTTGATTCAACCAAATGTTGGCAAGTCTAGCAAGTCTGTGGTTACAACCAGGCTAAGTTAAAACATCTAGGTTGTTTGTGGATACCAGGTGGCTACCTCTATCTTTCTCTAGGTAGACAAGGCTCATCAGTTATTTTCATCATTTGCCTTGTCTGAACCCCAGTTATATGCATAGATTATTTTTCCATATCGAAATCATTTTACTTAAAAAAGACTATATTTTATTGCTTTCTGAGTTTTCAACATTTCAAAAATGTTTTTAAAAGTCCTATTTCAAAAAACTATACATATAGACACATCAGTATTTTTTCTTCTCACTCTTTCTCTCTTAACTAAAAGTTTAGAACTTCACAGCTTTGATAGGCTTCCTGGATATAACTTCCTCTTCTTATTTTCCTCACCGTAAGAATTTGCTGGTACTCTTTTTTTTTTTTAATGGGCCCAGTGTATTGATTTAGAAATATTTTTTCCCTTCAAATAAATATAGAAAATGTCATTGCAAAGGAAAGAAAGAGGTCTAAATTTTAGAGGCTATTTAAACAGCGTTTTCAGTTTAGCAATATCATAATTACTTCTTATTTCTTCCCTTCCTTGTTTGAAGAGGGGCACAAACAAGGTAGTCTAAAGTGTATGTCAGGAAAGAGAAGAAAAAGGAACATAGAATAAAAGGCTAACCAAGCTGGGCTATTCTAACATTAATAGTTACTTCCACTTTGCAGGCTTGTACAAAGTGGTATAGAATTATGTAGTGCTTAGGGGTATTCAGGGTTCAAATCCTGGACACTCACTATATCACTTAATCTCCTTGTGCCTTAGTTCCTCATCCTAAAATGAGACTGATTATCATTTTGTAGGGCTGTTAATGAAGATCAAAAAGTTGATACGTGAAAAGAAACTAAAATGTTACTATATAAATCTTATGTTCTCTTTTATTTATGTTAGTTTAGATCTGATATATCCAAGTTTATTTCTTCAATGGCATATGATCAGAATTTCCTCTGTGTAAAAGTTGCAAGGATTTTTTTTTTAATTGGTAACTTAACTGAATTAAGAGTTCTACCCTTAGTGATTGAGTATTAGATTATGACTCAACTAGGATTCAAATGTACATGAAGCTATAATCTATACCGATTTCCTTCTGTCTATGATCCTTCCTTATGTCAGTGTGGTGACGTAAATTTAAAGGGTTAGAGTTGATACAGAGAGAGCATCCAGTACACAGCTAATATCTATGACATTAAGTGGTAGTAGTATGGGGTAAAATGCATGTGTGATAGTGGATAATAATGAGTAAAAACACAAGGCAGGAATCAGGGAGACTTGGTCTTTCCAGTTATCCAATCTTAGATAGAGATTCAGCACTGCCCTTTTCTACTTTTCTAGGTGGGTGATTTTTTTTTTTTTTTTTTTTTTTTTGAGATGGAGTTTCCCTCTTGTTGTGCAGAGTGGAGTGCAATGGCCCAGTCTTGTCTCAAGTGATTCTCCTGCCTCAGCCTCCCAAGTAGCTGGATTACAGACGCCTGCCACCATGCCCTGCTAATTTTTGTATTTTTAGTAGAGATGGGGTTTCACCATGTTGACCAGGCTGATCTTGAACTCCCAACCTTAGGTGATCCACTCACTTTGGCATCCCAAAGTCCTGGGATTACAGGCTTGAGACACCACACCCGGCGAGGTGGGTGACTTTGAAAAGGTTAATTTAAATCTCTAACCTTTAGTTTTATCTCCTGCAAATTGGGAATAATACTTGGAGAAGTTGTGGCATAAAAAATATGAGAAATATTGTGTGTAGTGTGACTAGCTGAATGTGTAACATAGTAAATGCTCAATAAAGAAGATGGCCTTCCCTGGCAATAGATTTTACTTCACTTCTTTCCTTCTATGCCCTGCATATTATATGGGGTGTGCTGAACTCCTACTAACCTTAATAGGAGAGGCATCTGGTTCAAGAAGCCAAAGAAGAGACCCAGAGCCAGCAAATGAGACATGGCATATCATTAGGGGTTTACATAGAGGGTACAGAATCCAATGGGTTGAACAAGATATCTACCTTACCTACAGTCTAGTGGTGGCAAGACTAGGCAGCAACACCACAACTCCATGCAAACAGCATGCAGTTTATATGACATATTCACTTAATAATCTCCCCTTAATTACTTCGTCCTGGTAACCTTCATTTAACTCAGAACTCAGGGGCTCGATCTCCTCTATGGCCCAAGGGTGCTCAGATATTCCTCATAGACAAGGAACAGGTCTCCCGGTTGGCCACACCCAGTTTCCGTAGCACGGAACACACATTCAGATGCATGTGCCACACAGCGTCGATCTAAGGGTATGCCTAAGTTATTACTATCAGGTGTGTTTTCCCTACAGGGGAAATAAAAACACATTTATTTTCTTCATAGGATTCATCATTTGGTATTTGAACTTAAATCTATTTATTCTTGCTTTATATCTTTTTTCAGACCATCTTTTTGCTGACAGCAAGAATTATCCCTCTTGTTCTTAACTCTATCCTTAGTATGTTGCACATGTAAGTAACATAATGAATGCTGGATTGTTATTATTACTATTATTGTTATTGATTTGGATACCTGAGACTAAATAAGTCTTTTCAAGCTTTTTATATGTTTCAAATTTTTATTATTAAAATAATTTTCAACATTTCCACTAGGATTTTGTGGTTTTTCTTGAGATGGAGTCTCACTTTCTTGCCCAAGATGAAGTCTCACTCTGTGGCCCAAGCTCGAGTGCAGTTGTGTGATCTTGGCTCACTGCAACCTTCACCTACTGGGTTCAAGTAATTCTTCTGCCTCAGGTTCCCAAGTAGCTGATATTACATGCACCTGTCACCATGCCTGGCTAATTTTTGTATTTTCTTTTTTTTCAGTAGAGACAAGGTTTCACCATGTTGGCCAGGCTGATCTCAAACTCCTGATTTCAACTGATCCGCTCACCTCCATCTCCCAAAGTGCTGGGATTACAAACGTGAGCCACAGTGCAGGCATCCACTAGGATTCTTGTCCTAGCAAAATGTTTACATGCCTTTTTGCCTATAGTTCAGTAATTCATAATTCATATATTATGCCATGTGTAGGTCTTATTAATATAAAATAGGTCTTGATCTTTCTATACATCTGTACTTGGGTAACAGTTATCTGCATTTAATAACTGTGGAATGATGTGAAAGGGATTTGGGCAGGTGGAGTTAGTAATGGTGATAGGTAGATTTTGGGCCAAATAGAAAAATGTAGCATTGTTTTCAAGAGATTATTGGTCCGATCATCATAGGTGTCAAGAAATCTAACTGAAAGACTTCCTAAAAGTCTCCTGATCTCATATCTGCCAGGAGGGAACAAGGACTAGGGGAAGGAGAGAGTGAAGATGGGACAGTAATGCAAGAGATTCCAATTTCAAATTTGTTTCCTGAGAAACAGAACGGTTCATTGACAGTTTGGTCTTTTTGTCCTTTTTGTTATATCATGCTTTAGATTTTTATGATATCACATTAAATTCAATGATTTGTTGCCATATATTTTAAGTTTATAATGAAAGTAACAGCTAACAGACTCTGCTTAAAGTATGTTATGTAAATTATCTAACCCTTCCACAAAATTATGGTATTATTAACATCACGTCCATCTTAGAGATGAGGAAGCTTAGAGTAATGTGCCCAAGATGTCATAGGTACTAGATAATTGTAAGGTGATTTGAACACAGCTGAGCCCACAGGTGTAACCACTAGTACAGAGGTTCACAAGCTGTAATCCAGCAACCCTAGCTTAAACTTGCTAGGAATGCATATTTTCTGCCTCACCTTAGACTTACTGTCGGAAACAGACCCTTAGTGTTACATAGAAAAATCAGCACTGAGACAAAGGATCTCTCAGCTAGGCAATATTACTTTCTGCAGAAAGAATGCTGTTCATCAGCTATCTTGCCACAGAAACACAATGAACAAAGGAAAAGCAGGCATACTTACTCCTTATGCATTGGGTCCTTACTGCTGTGTCCAATCTCTGTTGGTTGGAGCCAGACTTCACCATCTAAGCTAAACCCGATTGGCTAACAACTTAAAGCTTTTCTAAATAGGTAGAGGCAATAGAGAACAAAGGAAAAGAGGAAGTTGCTTGTGAAAGGACTTAGAAAAGTAGTAACATTCCCAAATAAGGAAGGGGCATAGGCTGAGAGCTGGGACATCACTGTGAGCACGTCCAGCACAAATATCTTGGTTAAAGTACAGGGACATAGGACGCACTTATTCCCTTATATCTAACAGCTACCTAGGACAGGACTTAACAAAGAGTTACTAGCAAAAAGTAAGAAGTCTTTGAAGGAAGTTAGTCTTTCAAAGAAAGTATTATTTCTAACATTTGTTATTCTTTAACAAGAAGGGAGACTTTGAAAAGAAACATTTCTATTTTCCACACTTACTGAGCTAGAAACTCTCTGGGCAGGGACCAGAAATCTGTATCTTATGTGATACTAAGGGAGACTGATGACTGAAAACTACTTCTATACTGTCTTCTCCTTTGAACAGATGTAATTAAAATGTACATTTGCTAATCATTCACCAACAACTTGAATTACTTTACTATCTTCTCAAATCAGTGTCCTCATTCGAATTAAACTCAGCCCAGTATATGTAAATTACTGCATTAATATCTTTGTCATGTTAAAAAATAAAGCATTCAAGTATCAATTACAAACATACATAAAGAAAAGTAGTATATCCCCTCATTAAAGGCAATTAGCCCCTCTTAATAGAATTCCTAGAAAGATATTGGAGTTGGAGTTATACGAATTTAAATTGCAGATCTCAGACAAATATTTAACTGTGATATTGGAAAGTGGGAGATTAAATTTTCATTTATGTATGCAAATAGGCAAAGATGCAATTACACAGATTCTAACCCTGGCTTACACAGTCTAGGCAAAAAGCCAGTTTATTTGTGCATTGATTTTTCTTTGGAGGCCATGGCATGTCAATCTCTGTTTGAAACAGAAAATATATGAGTTAAAAAGAAACCATGATCTAGATATTTGCCAAGAGACATAAAAGCATATGTTTCCACAAAGTCTTATACAGCAATGCCCATAGCAACATATTTGCCCCAAACTGGGAACAACCCGATGTTCAGAACTGGTGAATGAATAAACTGTGGATTAACCAGAAAATAGACTACAATTTAGCAATAGAAAGAAAGTAATTGATGCACACAACAACATAGATGACTCTAAGGCTAATTATGCTGAAAAAGTCAGTCTGTAGAGATCACATAATGTATTATTTCTTTCATATAAAATTCTAGATAATGCAAAGTAATGTGTAGAGACAGAAAACAGATCATATTATCTGGGAAGTAGGTTGGTGATGGAGCAGGTAGGTGTAGAAAAGGGGTAATGATACGTTGAGTATCTTGACTATGAATATGGATCCAGAAACTGTGAATACATATATATGTCAAAAGCTATTGCTCCTATATCTTAAATGTGTATGGTTTATTGTATATCAATTATACCTCAATAAAGCTTTTAAAAATTTCAATTTAAATAGTTACATGTGGATAATGGCTACAGCTTGGGTAGAAAAAGTATAATGACTCATGATCAGTTGTGGTGTCTTCAGTGCCCACATAGTTGACTCACCCCAATCCTGGTGTCTCTGTTATTTGACCTTCTCACCTCCACCAACTCCTTTCCTCACTCCCCTTCTGCTACCTACTGCCATAGTCATACCTAGGACCAGCACTTTACAAACTGCAAACCATAACCCAACAATACGTCTAAAATAGAGTAGGTTGCAATCTGCAATGTTTAATGAAATAGAATAGACTGGAAAGACCAGAGTATTTCTGGTATCCTCTTAGCATGTCTCAGTAGTACGGATCGGTAGTGTTTTGTGAAAATATATAAAATATAACATATAACATATCTCGTCTTTCAAAAAATCTCCCCAGCCTTCACCTTCAGTTTCCAGCCTATTTCTCTGCTCTTTCCTGTTTGCCAAACTTTTCTCTGAGGTTATCTAGAATGCTCTTCCTCTCAAGTAGAGCATTTCCATCAGGAAACACATATGCTACATATATATCTTTTCCATCAAAAAAAGATGAATCTTTCCCTAGATCTCGCTATAATAATTTAATGGAACCATTATTGCCAAGCTCAGGAATAAATTACATCTTGCTAAACTCAGTTTCTCACATCTAATTCTACTTGCTTAATATCACCATTGGACCCAGTTGACCCAGCTGATCCTTCTGGAAACTAGTCTTTATGCTAAACTTATTTTCCTCTAACCCCACTGACTGTTTCTTCTTGTATTTCTTTTCAGGCTCCATTCTACGGTTTGAGTGTGTCCCCGCTAAAATTCAAGTACTGCCAATGTGATTGTGTTCAAAGGTGAGGCCTTTAAGAGGTGATCAAGGCATGAGACCTCCTGCCTTGCAAATGGGATTAAGGCCCTTATGAAAGAGAATCCCCACAGAATGTGGCCTTTGCTTTCGCTTCTCTCACTTTTTGTCATGTGAGGACACAGTGCTCCTCCCCTCTGGAGGCTGCAGCATTAAAGGTGGTGCTGTCTTGGAAACAGACCAGACCCTCCCCAGACTCTACAGCACCTTGTTCTTGGACTTTCCAGGCTCCAGAACCTGAAAAAATAAAATTGTCTTCATCATAAAATAACCAGTCTTGGGTATTTTCTTAGAGCAATGTGAATGGACTAAGACACTCTTCTTTCTTTTTTTAATTTCATGTGGGAATATTTCAGGTCTCAGACCTTGGTCCTCTTCACTCTTCTACTTACACTGTTTTATGCTTTCTTCTCAGGACAAAATTAAATTTATTTTCATGGTGTTAAATGCAATCAGGGCCGGGTGCGGTGGCTCATGCTTGTAATTCCAGTACTTTGGGAGGCTGAGGTGGGCGGGTCATTTGAGGCCAGGAGTTTGAGACCAGCCTGGTCAACATAGTGAAACCCTGTCTCTGCAAAAAATACCAAAATTAGCCGAGTGTGGTAGCCCATGCCTGTAGTCCCGGCTATTGGAAAGGCTGGGGCAGGTGAATCACTTGAACCCAGGAGGTGGAGGTTGCAATGAGCTGAGATTATACTACTGCACTCCAGCCTAGGTGACAGAGGGAGAATCCATCTCAAAATAAAAATAAATAAATTCAATTAGTAAGCTGGTGGATCCCACATTTACATCTCTAATTTGAGTTTTTATTCTGAGATCCAGATTTATATTCATTTGACATCTCTGCATAGATATCCAATAAGCATCTCAAACTTAGTATGACCAAATCTCTATTTTTTGACTCTTGCTCCTGAGCCATTCCACCCTGAACCATTCATTAGCCATTCTGCACTATCTGTGTTTCTCTAAATATTTATCTAAACAGCACAATCATTCTCTGAGTTTCTCAGGCCAAAGACCTAGAAGCTGTCTTTGATTTTTCCCTTTTTCTTATACCCCACATTGCATCCATCAGCAGATTCATTTGCTCTACCTCCAAAATATATGTCAAATATCCCCTCTTATCTGTATCTTCATCAACAACACTCTAGTTTCTCTCCCAGAAAACGAAAGGCTCTTCACTGATATTCTTGCTCTTTCTCTTGTGCCTTTAAAGTTCATTCTGTAGGCATCGCTAGAGTAATCTTTTCAATAAGAAGTAAATCATATTATATTATTCCTATTCAAATTCCCTAAATATTTCCCCATAACAACGAGAAAGATCCCTATACTGCTTCCCTTGTTTTAAAAGGCAATAAATGATCAAGCCCATATTTATCTAATTTCATATGTGTTTGATGAATAAATGAATGAGTGAATAAATAAATAAATACGAAAAATAGAAAATGAATACATAAAGACAACAGAGTTTTATGCTTACGAGCATGGGCTTTGGTATTAGATTACCTGTGGTCATATTTTGTCTTCAAAAAATAATTATGGGATTGAGAGCATTTAACTCTGTCTGCAAGAACTGTTTTGATTCTAAGTGAAAGAAAATCATTTCAATTAGCTTAATCGAGAAGGAGGGGGGAATTTATTGACTTCTATCACCAGAAAATTCAAGGGCTCATTCTGGCTTCAGGTACATTTTGCTGTAAGTGCTCAGATGAGATTAGGAATATGCCTCATTTTCTCAGAAATCACCACAGGTAGCCTCGTGTTGTCTTCCATCTCGGGCAAACCTTACCCAAAACGAGGAAAGATTTCTCTGTTTTCATTTTGTTTTATAGCTAGAGATTCCACGAAAAAGAGTATTCTTTTCTCTCTTCTGGAGAGTTCTAGCAGAGGTTTTAAGTAAGACTCCAACTGACTGAGTGTGGGCCACTGGCCTTGTCCTGAACCGATCACTGTGGCCAAGAAAGAGTTAGTCCTGCCTCATGTGTCCACTCACCCCTCTGGTCAGGCACGAGCCACGTTTCCCAAAGCACGTGGACTAAGAATGGGGGTGCGTTGGCTTCCCAAAGACTTGCTTCCCTTCTCTCACATGAAAATGGGACAAGAGAGTTCCTACTTCTTAGAACTGTTATGATGATTAAATGGGATGTTATATATAAGTTTCACTGCTCAGTGCCTGACACCATGGCAAGTAATCTGTTAGTGTTAGTTAGATACAAACAACACACAGAAAACCTCTGGGATATGGACAACATTCCATTCAGATAAAAACTTACAATCCCAAACACTTCCATCACTGAACAAGAAAAAATCAAAATAAATAAAATATGATCTTTGTTCCTGCTCAAGATTCTAAAACAGCACAACAAGATGCATCTAAGAAAAAAAGAAAGCAGATAACAGAGTTATAAGTCAAAAAAAAATCAATGAATTGGAAAATAAGAAATGATAGGTGTATTTGTCAGCTGCTTTGTGAACAAAATAAATAAGTATGTGTAACTCTGGCAAGCTTAATAATAAAGCTGAAAAGCAAATTACTAAGTGAGAATTAAAATAATTACATAAATAGATATTATATTTTTAAAAATTGGAATTGGGTACATACACTATTTGATGAATATAATAATTTTAGCATTATTTTTAATGTTTATTAACTATTATGTTAATAAAACATTGTTATTATAGAAAGAAAACAATTAAGTATAGCAAAATAAGAATTCCCCACTCTCTCCCTCTTACTCTCCTTCTTAAAGATGACCACTGTCAAAAATTGAGTGTTCTTTTTCCTCACTGAAACATTTATATGTTTTCCATGACAGATGGGAAAAATCTACATCTGAGATTATTCTGTCTGTACTGCTCTGGAACTTGCTTTTTCATTTAAACAAATTTATTGATGAAAAACCCAGTTAATGACATATGGGTTTAACTCATCCAATTTGACACCCTCAGAGTGTTTCCCAGGAAGGTTGCCTTTTAATTTATTTAACCACCCCTCTAGTGATGGATATTTAGGATATCATCAATTTTGCTGTTACAAACAACATGGAAATTGAGCGTCTCTGTATAAACATCTTTGAACACAAGTCCAAGTATTTCTTTAGCGTAAATTTCTGGAGGTATTTATCATTTCTATTTCTATAGAGGGTGGCAAATTGCCTTCCTAGAAGTCAACACAAATGTACTTTTCCCATAACTCTTTTGGATTTTCTATTTTCTGCTTGTCTTTGAAAACATTTTCTATGACCCATGTTTTTACTCTGCCAGTACGTGGGGCCATCTAGTAACAAACTCATTTCATGCATTTCATCACTCCCCAGCAGCAATTTCTACAACTCATTGGTCAGCAGAATAAAAAATAAAGATGGTCTCTCTGTTTTTATCTCTCTAGGCTTGAGAATGTTCGTAAAAATTGTCAGGACTATATCAATTTTCCAGAAGGCATAGAAGCAGAATTAAGCCTTGTTTCCCAGCTGTGTTCTAATTAAATTAGATTCCCCTCTTTTCCTTTTATTTTAATGCATGGATTTTAAAATGGGATCTAGGTAAATTCTTTCTCTTTTTTTAAAGACAGGATTTCATCGTGTTGGCCAAGATGGTCTTGATCTCTTGACCTCGTGATCCACCCACCTCTGCCTCCCAAAGTGCTGGGATTACAGGCGTGAGCCACCACTCCCAGCCGTAAATTCTTTCTTCATGTTCACTCTCATTCCTTTATTGGGAAAGAGATTTTCTGTGTAGAAATTTCAGTCTTAAGGTGGATGTCTACCTCTTTTCTAGAAGTATAATAATCTCTTGATCCTCTCTGATGTGAATTTTGCTTATTGAAAGTGTTTTTGCTATTGTTTCCTCTGTTAGCTGTTTCATCTCCAGGTGTTTCTTCTTTTAATCCAATTAAGTATTGACCTTTCCCATTGGTTCAAACTAGGTGGAACCAAATGCCATTACTGATGTCTAAGTGTTTTGTAACCCACAAAAAGGGCTATTTCACTTGTTCAACCTAACATCTGGCCAGTCTTGTAAGAGTCCTTGTTTTCATGCCTCTCTTTCTCTATGTAGTTTGGTCACTGTGATAAGGGTTGGAGCTCTGGCCAGCACAGCCCGTGAGGACCAGAATGTCTGAGGGTCTTTCCACTTTTAGGCCACACAAGCACACACTGTGGGTGAGAAGGGAGGGGAGAGGGTGCCATCACCCTGAAGAAAGGCCCCTCTGTGTTTTGACCCCACCCCTTGATTGTGGCATTGTAATTACATGGGATCACTCTCATTTCTGTAATGGCTTTCTCCTGCATTATTTGGACAGACAGTTAGTTCCATATACCTTATCTATGCTCCATCTTGCTTTCATGCATTCCACAACATTTCTAGTCTACTTGTTGCTATTTTTCTTCCCCCCACCCACATAAACTAACAGATTCACTTTGAGGGGGTGAGAACATGGAGGAGTGTGCTCGGTTCACCATCTTGTTCTGATGTCCATGAATGCTTCTAAGGAATAATTACTGATTCGAGAAATGGCAGAAAATCTTAATAAAAATAGTTATGGAAAAAAATTGTAATTGCCAGTTAAGGCTCCAGACATGAATTGATTTTTGAATAATTTTTATATTACCCTCAAGAAATATATAATCCAGAAGTAATTTATATTCTTCTTGGAAAAACAGAAAAAATGTAAACAACAACAAAACACTTGAAGTTTTTATGCCATTTTAGAAATTTAGCTTAATCATTAAAATATACCTGACAAAAACTGGATACAACAAAAGCCTAGCCTTTTGAATGAATATAGATGCAAACACCCCAAATAATATCCAGCAAAGCACACAGAATAGCAAAACACATACAATAGCAAATGATAATAATAACAGTACCACATTACCAAATATGGGGATGTACTATGATACGGTTATTATTATCACTTTAACATTAAAACAAATTGATGTAATATAATGTTACTAGATCACAGAAAACAAAAAAGTGACTACCCCAATAGTTGTAAAAGGCATTAAATCCAAATACTATTTGTAAAATACATACTTTTAATATTAGCCATAAACTTAGCTAATCCTTAATTGGATAAAGAATGTGTGAGAGAAAAAGAACAAGTGTTATTCCTAAAGATCCAACTACGGAAACATTCTCATTATCAATACAAACATAAGAAGGATACCTGCTATTTTATTGTCATTTTACACTCATACTTGTAACCAATGCAACATGATCAAAAAAATGAATGAGTTAGACTTTCTGGAAAGAAGATTTAAAATTGTCATCATCTATAGATTAGATAATTGTCTACTGCAAACCATTGAAACAAATAGAAGAGCCTGGTAAAGTTGGAAGTTATTGAATATATATGTGAAAAAGTTAATAGCTTATTTATATATAAGTGAAATGTTATTAAGAATATTATAGAGAAAAAATTTATTCACAGAACAATTATATACCTAAATGACTTACAAATAACCATAACAAATGATCCAGAAATTTTATGAAGCTGTAAAAATTTTTTCCTGTGTGATGAAATAGGATAATTGAATGAGGTGAAAAAAGGTATACCATGTTCTTGGAAGGAATTACATTATGAATATGAGAGTCCCTTTAAGCAATGTATAAATGTAATAAAAGTTTAATAAAAATGTAAGTATGAGGGGGTAATTGATCTTATAAATCTAAAATTTCTAGGAAAATCCATAAAGATAGCTGAGACATTTTGAAATGCCAGTGTCTCAGTTGGAGCTTAAACAACTAACATTTATTTTTCACAGTTCCAGTGGCTGGAAGCTAGCATGGTTGAGTTCTGGTAAGAGCTCTCTTCCTTGTTGCTTGCTGTGTCTTCACATGGTGGAGGCAAAAATCACCTTTCTTATGTTTCTTCTAATAAGGGCATTAATCTCATTCACGAGGGCACTAACTTCATGACCTCACAAGGGCCCCATCTCCAAATACCAGCACATTAGCGATTAGAGCTTTAACATAGGAACTTGAGGGAGATACATTTAGTCCATAGATGGTAGTTTAGGGTTTGGAGTCATAAGAGGGTATTGTATAATACTATGATAATATGTGGTTCTGATTATAATGACAGATTAATGGAACAAAATGAAATGTCTCAGGATTCAGGCATGTGTCAAATTAAACATAAGATAAATGCATCATTTCAAGTCAGCAAGGAAAGACTAGGTATCAGGAAAACTAGTTCATTATTTGGGAAAAAAAAAGTTGGGGGGAATGCTTAGATTGTTACCTTACTACAAATAGAGAAATGGATTAGGTAAAAAATTTTACTCAGAATCGCTTTTTCAATAACTCTCCCTAATCTTGCTTGTTTCCTTAGGATATTTAATTCATTAGCTTGAATTTACCTGCTCATTCACAAAGAGATCTAATCATATGCAAGCAAAATAGGGACTATGTAACCATGTCTAAAAAAGTGCATTTTGTCCTTTATAAATTGGGTTTTGTGAATTATTTATTTTTTTTTTTTTGAGACAGCGTTTTGCTTTGTCAACCAGCCTAGGGTGCAGTGTCACAATCATAGTTCATTGGAATCTTAAAGAAAAATTGTTAGATTCAGGCTCTCACTATGTTGCCCAAATTGTTTTCAAACTCCTGGGTCCACGTGATCCTCCCGTCTTGGCCTCCCAAAGTACTGGAATTATAAGCATAAGCCACAGGGCTCAGCCCTAAGTGAGTCTTAAAAAGCTGTATTCTTAGTATGGGATTTTATTCTAAGTTCTTTAAAAGACTGTAGCCTGTGTCAGAGGTCAAGCTATAAAAAGCTTAGAGGTGAGTTTGAGCTTTTAGTGTTTAATTAGTAAAGTTAAGCATTATCTTCATAGCCCCAGGTAATATAATTCCAACAGTTAAAGGGCAGGGTGTTAAAGAGATGAGGCTATAAAACGCTCCCTTTTTTGGATAGCAAATAAAAGATATCTTCAGAGTAGTAACACTGGCAAAATCAATCTCTTTCTCCAGGAATTACCAGAAGTGGTCAAGTTTGCAAGAAAATCAACTATAGATCTGTTCTAGGAAATGACAAAAGTTAGAATGAGCAGAAGCTCTGGGAGAAGAAAATTTTGGGGGAGTTTCAACATTTTGAGGATATTTCTATTAGTCCTGAAAGTGTGAATGAGACAGAACAAGGAACTGCAGATTGAGATGCAAAAGAGTGTTTTAGTCTGAGATAAAATAAGAGCATCTTGCCCTCCCCCGTGCTCTTGTTGCCCAGGCTGCAGTGCAATGGCACCATCTTGGCTCACCGCAACCTCCACCTCCTGGGTTCAAGAGATTCTCCTGCCTCAGCCTCCTGAGCAGTTTGGATGACAGGCACACGCCATCACACCCGGCTAATTTTGTATTTTTAGTAGAGACAGGGTTTCTCCATGTTGGTCAGGCTGGTCTCAAACTCCCGACCTCAAATGATCCACCTGCCTTGGCCTCTCAAAGTGCTGGGATTTCAAGGCATTGGAGTTAGGCAGAGGTGCAACAGAGCTTGATCATGCCATGTTTGCTCATCCTCTTTGGACCTCAATTTCCCCAGCTGTCAAATGGGGCTAATACAACTTACACTCAAGGGGGTCCTGGGAGGACTGAGTGAGATAATGGTTACAAGGCCCTTGACACAGTGCCTGCCACATAGTATAAGCTAGAAAATATTAACTATTACTATTAATTATAGCGACTAATTATTGCATCATTAATTAGCTATTATTTTTAATTGCATAGACATGTATGATGTGGCTTGAATTGGGTCCTCCCAAAAGATACATTCAAGTCCTAGCCCTTAGTACCTGTGAATGTGACTTTATTTGGAAAGAGTCTTTGCAAATTCAGATTTAAATTAAGAAGAGGCCATACTGGATTAGGGGTGGGCCTTAAATCCAATCACCTGTATTCTTAATAGAAGAGACACAGATACAGACACACAAAGCGGGAAGATGGTCATATGCAAAAACTAAAGTAATGCATCTGTAAGCCAGAGACATCAAGGGATGCCAGCAGGCACTACAAGCTAGGAAGCAAGGAATAGGCCAGGAAATATCCTTCCCTAGAGGTTTCAGAGGGAGCATGCCCGGTCAGCACCTTGATTTTGGACTTTCAGTCTGCAGAGCTAAGAGAAAATCAATTTCTATTGTTTTAACCCACCTATTTTTTGATAATTTGTCACAGCAGTTCTAGGAAGTGAATACAGTACTTAATCTTCCTCTTTTAGTTGCTTAGCAATACGCCTGGAAGAGCTATATTATTGTATAGAAAATGATGATAACTAAAAATGTGCATTTATTTAACTGTTGTTCTAGATGTGTTTTCATTTAAAAAAAAATAAATCGATGTCATTATTCTGTCCCAGAAGTTTCAGTACAACTTGAAAAGATCCATTAGACAAGGCAAGAGAGGAGATGGACATTAGTGCTTTGGGGCTGACATCCTTTGGACTTTTGTCTCCAATGGCAAAAATGCCGTGGAGGAGGCAGGAGTAAAGGGAAGCATGTTGCAAATAGCACTGTAAGAGCCTGAGCCCGTACCTGACCTGGAAAGGAACCTCACGGGACACAGGATATAAACGTTCTCCTCTTGGTAGCCATTGTCTACTTCCTTTTCAGTTACCCAACTGTGCGCCAAGCCTTTTCATGATTTTGCAGGTAATGCAATGTTTTCCATCATCTCTAAAATTTCATTCATTTTCTACCATCTCCAGGGGTTTTATGTGCTTTATGAACTAACTTGCTCAAGGTGAAATTTGCTTAAGTGGAATATTAAATAGCCTGAAGAGCGCCTGCAATGATTATTCTAATTCTAGTTAATATTCAGGCTCAGCTGTATTCATCATTTTTTTTTCTACTTAAAAATAATCAGTTACTAGTAGGGGAAATGAGATGGGTCTTAAGAGAATAATCAATTCAAACATCTTGCAGTAAATTAAAAACTATTCATGTTAATGTGTGTCTGTATACTTGTGTATGATGGGTGCCAGTCTTTACCAGGTACTCCAGAAAGCAAGGAAGAGGAGATTATCTTGGCAATGAGGGTAGAAGAGATTCCTGACTTGAATGTTTATTAATTCTTAAAAGGTCTGTAAATATTTGTTAACTTGAATGAATAAGAGCTGTTTAGACTATAGGAGATTGAACCAACCACACTTTAAAACTGTACTTAATTCCGATTAAGTAAATATGTGTAAAAACTACCAGTAATTAATTTTTCACTTTGAGTGCTTGACCATATGACTGAAAAATCTGTATGTGTAGAAAATAATTAGAACTAAAGGAAAAACAAAAAATCATTTGTTGAAAAAGGTGGTGTGGATGGATTTTTTTAAGGTATACCTTGTAGGTTCCCATTAGCAAACTCATTTAGTAAACTCCTTTAGTGACTGTTGCAGACACAAAATATTAGTAGGGCAATCAAGTATATAAAAATTAACTTCCTTGTGCTTTTTAAAAATTGAAATGAATTTCCATTTTCAGGACCCATTTTTCTTGGTCCATTCTGGGTAATCTCAGGGTCTCTCCCCCACCGCTACCTCACAGCTTCTCAGTTCTTCTGATCTTGCCCCTAAGTCTCCTGGATGGTCTGAGAGAATGCCAAGACATTATAGGGAATCTGGCTTTGGCTGCCATTATCCATACATGGGCCACCTGGCCCTTGGTTACCACTCTATAGCGATCACAGCTATATTGGCTCGAGACCCTGGCTTCTCCAGACCTGCTACTTTATAGTTGTTTCTGTGCCTTTTCCATTTGGGGGCTTTCAGAAGTCCCTGGAGAGTTGTTGGAGGTGCACATCACAGGTGTTCTCCTTTTCTGCCCTCATGCCTCTTTGGAGCTCTTTGAGACTCACCCCTTCCCTGGGCCGTCCCTCAGAAACCTCCCTGGACCCTCCTACAGGCCTCCTTTGCCTTCAGATTCCCTCAAGCTATCTCGAGACCCGTGTCATTCCTCCGGCTTCTGCTAGACTTGTGGCTCTATGGTTCTTACTTAGGAACCAGCAACATTTCACTCTCACTTTCCCCCTACCTTACCTCCCTCTCCTGCAACACAAGGAATGCTTTTAAGTCTCCACTAGAGATGGGGAACCAAGAAACAAACTCCTCTTACTTTTCAGGTCCAGTATATATGCCCACCTCCTCCTAAAGATCACCTAAAGATTACTTTTTAATCTACTGTGAAAAGCATATGGTACCTTTAAAATAAAGGAGTACCAATATTATAACAAAACAAACAAAAAGTATGGTCCTCTACTTTCAGAAAATAAATTGAGAAGAGAACAAATATAATAACCGCATCACCTCATTGAATCAACTTTTAGCAATATGCTACTTATTTCGACGTCTCATTTTCCAACTATGAGCTCGTCTTTCTTCTGATGCTTTGTTTTTATTGCATCCAATTTTGAAAACCTGGATGCTCTACTCAAACTTGTCTCTTGGCCTTTTTGCACACGAATTTATTTTTTAATGAGGTACATTTTAAAACTTGTACCCATTTCTTGCCTATATCACAGAATATGAAAGAATTGACTCAGGGTACAAGCAAGACGCACAAGGTGATCTATGTAATTATAAACCTTTTCGATTATTTTTGGCCAAATCAATAAGTTATGAAAATTGCCATTTGTCAGGACCTTAGTTAAACCCCTGTCTCTTGGGGAAAGTGGGTCCTCCGAGAAATAACAGAACAAAGAAAATTCCAGATATTTGGTGAAATATCTCCCCACCTGGTCTCACAGTAAACCAGGTCCTCACTCTATGCAGCTGAGGCTCCAGTATGTTCACAAAACATTCATCCTCCGAGGTTCCTGATAATAGCAATCCCTGTAAAGCTTAGGATTGTGTTTGTTGATGTGTGTTCCTCAGAACAGTGAATGTTACCAGATAGGGCATGAACAAAGAGAGCCCATGGTCCTCAAAGCCTGGAAAGCATTGAATTCAGCAGAATTTAAGTAGTATCTTCACTGCAACCTCATCTCAGAGACTATAATATGCTAATGTTTATCAGGAACATTCAAGAGGGGATATGGTTTCCCAAATTTGTTTCATCACAGCATAGTATTTTTATGGAATATTTTTCAGGGTGAAGATTATATCTGGGGAAATGCTGGCCTCTTCAATACTGGAAATGACAAGGAAAAACCTGAGCATCCACTCAGAGAAAGACCTGCTAGGAAAACCCTGGTGCTGAGTGCAATGCCCAAACTTCAGTGAAGATCAGCCTTTGTTTCATTTCTCTTCCTCAACATCCCTCTGGTCTAAACTACAAAGAGTTTTGCTCACTAACATTGATAAGAGCTATTCTTACCATTGGTAGTAATTGTCATTTGTTTTGTTTCTCAATCTGGGACACCCACGTTGCTCATATTCATCTGCAGAAATCTTATTCCTACAAGGGTCTATTTAAATTTCGCTGATTTGGAAATTCTTGGTGATCTCTCATTTTATTTGAACACACTCTCAATAATAACTCACAGTTAAGCAATTGATAGATTTTTAATTATCATTTCACCTGAGACTGAGAAAACGATTTTGCCTCCAACATGAGATGAGTAAGAATTGTACATGATTTAGACAGCAATGGAAATAGTCACTGTGACTTCGTTTCAGGCCTTCTTTGTCCCACGGTGAGAGTCGACTTGTGACCAAAGCTGTACTTTGAATTCTAAAAGTGACTTGACCCAGCCTCTGTCCCTGCCTGCTCTCTGGTCTGTTACCCACTCAGGGCTACCTCTCTTGGCACATGCCCAAGTCACTTTAGAGCAGGGCATCAGCATGCCTGACAGTAAAGACAGGCAACAAAACCAGCCAGTAAATAAACAGAAGGCCAACTGTGAAGGAACCATTCAATGGCAATCCTTGGAGTGGCTTTTGATTTTTGCTTTTCTTTCACCTGCTTTATCTACCCCATCCCAGAGTTTTCTGCTTCCTTCTTTGTAAAATATTTTAGATGTTTCTATTTGTACCCTCTGCTGACAGCATAGGGCTGATATGATTTCATGACTGTCACCTAACGATAGCTTCCCTCCTGGGTTATCTATTCTAGATTTTCCAAGCCATTCAGAACACAGCCTTCAAAGCAATTTTCTAAAATGCCAACTTGATGATTCCTGGGACTGAGAACAAGAAATCAAGCACTTGAACTTGAGGGCTGAAGATCCTGAAGTCCTGGTTTTATTTTTATTTTTTGTTTGGTTTGTTTGCTTCTTTATTTTTATGCACTTTGACTCTAAATAAATCCAAGATTTTGGGACCAGGTAGCTTTCTATCTCAAGCAAGTCTGAATCAGTCTTTTTTTTCTCTTAATATTGTTGTGATTAAAATAAGTTCACAGAAGCAAACGGTTTTCATTCGTGAACAATAAAGCTTTTGAAAAGTATATTGGAAGGATTTGCATATAAAATCCAAAGTAACAGGTATATCTGTTGTATAAGAATAATCAATTAGACTTCAAAAGTGAACACTTCTGTTTTATAGTCAATAATCTAGTAAATGGGTTAAACCCCTGTTAGAGTAAATAAAAATGGCTGTTTAAAATGTCAGAAATAGTTAATTCCAGCTGAGCAGGGTCTCTGGAGTCAGGCTAGGTGGCCTCAGTTCAGGCCTGGCTGGTGTTTTGGAGAGAGGAGAACAGGTGAAGTCATATAGGTGGGAGTAGGTGACTGCTGGTAGATTTCAGCTGGTGGGCATAGAGCAGCACAGGCTGGGGTAATTAAAAATATCACTGGTGAAAATGTCCAGGCAGGCAAGGAAGCTTGTAGAGTAAAATAGAAAACCAAATTTGGGCTAGCCATGGTGGCTCATGCCTGTGATCCCAGCACTTTGGGAAGTCAAGGTGAGTGGATTGCTTGAGTCCAGGATTTTGACAGCAGCCTGGGCAACATGGTGAAGCGCCATCTCTGCAAAAGTACAAAAATTTGCCAGGCCTGGTGGCGCATGGCTGCAGTCCCAGCTACCCAGGAGGCTGAGGCAGGAGAATTGCTTCAGCCCAGAAGACGGAGCCTGCAGTGAGCTGAGATGCACTGCAGCCAGGGCAACAGAGTGAGAACCTGTCTCAAGAAAAAAGAAATGAGAAAGCCACATCTGATGAAATCGAGAGAGACCTGACACTCTGGCATCCCAGTGAATCTTGAAAACGACGACAACAACGGAATTTATCAGTGGATGTAACTACAAGCTCCAGGGTAGAGGTGAAGCCAGCGCCTCAGTTGATGTTTCCTGGAATCTCTCTCTCGCTTGCCTCTGCATTCCTGTGTTGATTGCATCAGAGAGGAAAACATGGTAACCAGTAGCTCAGGCTTACACTCTGCCAGACCAGCAGCCCAGGGAAAAGAGCACATCTCTTTTTTTTTTTTGAGATGGAGTCTCGCTCTGACGCCCAGGCTGAAGGGCAGTGGCCTGATCTCAGCTCACTGCAACCTCCGCCTCCCGGGTTTAAGCGATTCTTCTGCCTCAGCCTCCTGAGTAGCTGGGGCTAGAGTGGTCTGATCTCGGCTCACTGCAACCTCCGCCTCCCAGGTTTAAGTGACTCTTTTGCCTCAGCCTCCCATGTAGCTGGGAATACAGGTGCGCATCACCACGCCTGGCTAATTTTTTGTATTTTGGGTAGAGCTGGGCTTTCACCATATTGGCCAGGCTGGTCTTGAACTTCTGACCTTGTGATCTGTTTGTCTCGGCCTCCCAAAGTGCTGAGATTACAGGCCTGAGCCACCGCACCCGGCCCCAGCACATCCTTTTTGGTAGTTGCAGCCAAGTCCTGGAGTTGAACCTCTGAGTCCAGCTTGATTTACTTGCCTCTTTTAAACCAAACCCTCTGGAAAGGAAGGTGGGCTACTTAGACAACTAAAACCAAGGGCTGAGGCTGGCTTTATTGGGATTTTGTGATGTGAATTCAGGAAAGAGTGTTTGCCCCGAGGAAAATCTGGGTGCTATCACCAGAAGATGGGGAGAGGAAAATTAAAGTGGTTCACTGCCATGATTCCCTAACTCTCATCTGCCTCTCAACATGCATAGCAGAAAGTACTCTTCCCCAGGCCTAGCACATGTCTGGGGCAAATTTTGTCGGGAGAGCAATAGAATCTATGTGAGTCCACTTGACACCACAGTGCAGATTAGATCAAGGTGCTCTTCTTCCAAAACATTTTATTAGCATTATAAATTACAAATCTGCAGTGACTACCACTTGAATGACATCCTGGAATGTGATTAAAATAAGTTCAGAGAAGCAAATGGTTTCCATTCGTGAATAATAAAGAATAACATAAAAAACATAAAAATACAAAAAATACACCTTAAGGTGGGTATAATAGGCACAGCCTAACTATGGCCCTACGCTTGGTATTTGTTTGTTACATTTCTTTTGAGGGGAACAGGGGCAATTTTGCAAGGCTCTTTAGT